>JBAJNP010000247.1:65289-114437 GCA_036877545.1 Yasuhikotakia modesta | reverse complement strand
CAAATAGTGTTTTACACACTGGATAGTAAATGAAGTTAATGTTAGTGAGGTGGTCTGACTCACTCCGTGTTTGTTTCTACCCAGGATCCTCAGCTGTCTCTGGCCTGAGTTGTGAAGGTTCTGATCCTGAAATTGTCCCCTACTGTGATAGTTGAAGTTGGTCCGATATGGGACGTCTCCTCTCTGTGGATAGTTTTCCGAGAAGATCCTGGTCTGTGGGTCTGGTGTGTATTCCTCAAGATGTGGTGTCTCAGGTTCCTGAACATCTGGTGGGATTAGGAATGAATGTTCTGTCTCATCTTCTTCAACAATAAGATCTTCTGGATTACACCTGCCTGGAGGATGGAAACGTTCTCAGATTATGTATGTCAGAAACACTGTGGATATGTAGAGCTCAGATTGTACCATTTCTAGGATCCACAATTTCTATGGTGGCCTTGTTCCTCTGTCCCAGCACTGCATTTTTTGGAGCCTTCAAAACCACCTCAAATTTCTCATGGCTCTCCTCCAAGCCATCATCTTTGAGATGAATGTTCCACATTTTCACATGCACACCTGACGCAAAGCAGACAAATGACATATTCTCAACCAAACATCAAAATAAATTAAAGCAGCAGATGTTTGAGATGATAAACACCTGGATCAAACTGTATAAGACCAGCAGAACTGTGAGTGAAGTCCTTTCCAACTTTTGCTGTGCCTTCCTCCACCTGTAGAACATAACACTGTTGAAACGTTCTCCATCTGTGTGAAACATCAATCAGTAAACCTAAAAAAAATCCCAGTAAACCTCACCTGTATGCCGACATAAGCTGGATCTATGCTGTTCCCGCTGCGTACCACCTGTACACCTAGAGTTCCTGCGTTCTCACAAACTCGGTAACAGGAAGCAGACATCTCCACACGGGACCATCTGAATTCCATCCTGTGTTGGCAGTTGAAAAAGCCAAAATCACACTGGGCATGAGATGATCCTTTCCTGTATCTCAAAACAAACTAGAGAACTTCAGAGAAGCATGTCTCTATGTCTACATTTTTATTGGTTACAAGTATGTTTGAGTAGTAAACTTTTATCAGTGGAACTAGTATCTTAAAGGTGCAGTGCATCATTTGTTTTGCATGTATATCATTGGTCCTTCAGGTTCTTCAAGACGCTTCCATAGAAGAACCATTTTGGATACCACAAAGAACCATTCCGTCAAAAGGACTATAGTCTTAGGAACTTTTCTACCCTACAAAGAACCTTTTGTGAGATATTGAGAAGGTCCTGCAGAAGTTAAAAGTTCTTCACAAAACCCTGCAGCCAAAATGGTTCCACAGAGTAAGGAGACGTACACATCGGGTAGCATTGTGTTTCCCGCAGGGTCTGTGACCTGGAACTCAAAGCTGTCTGCCGTCACGTCTACATCTGCAGGTATGACGTAGCGGACAGCCTTTTGGTTCACGTCTCTCTGGGTAAAGCGTCCTTTGATGTAGCCACCTACAAAAAAACAACAACAACAACAACGTCATATTGTTGCTAACAGGCCGTACAGACCATAACGCCACCAGACACCTGCCTGTGAGGGCGTTTTCGAAGTAGCCAAAGTGTGGAGGTCTGGTGATGGAGAACTCGAGCGTGTCATCAGGGCTGTCCGGATCTGTGGCCTGAAGATCTTTGGAGGTGATGTAGATAATCTGTTTGCCGTCTTGAAGACTCTCCACAGTACTCGGAATCCCTTTGTTTATAATGCTGGGAGGCGTCTTGTCCAATATTTCTATCTGTAAAGACGAACATTATTAATCTGCAATACTGCTAAATGCCCACTAGAGGGAGGCAATACAGTGTCACATGCAACCAATTCGATGCCATTGCTGGTTATAAAACATTAACAATTTAAAGATTAATAAGATATAATGAATCAAATGTGAATCATAGAAAACTGTGAAAGTATTTAACTTACTTTTCCTAGATCTGTTTTAAAATAAATAAATAGCAACTATTGAAATCAATAGTTATTGATATGTTTCTCCTTTATTGTAAGCGAAATAATAAATATAACACGTTGCAAACATAATAAATTAGACCTAAAAAAATCATAATGATAAAAATACATTTATTGCGCACCAGAAAAAAACCTAAATACATGTGCAATGGTTAGTTTGTCATTTCCAGTAAAGTTAAGTCTTGTGTATTGGGAGAACTGGGTTATATATCATTTATGACCAGTCGGGTCTCCGGGGTCGCGCGTTTAGACAAGCACGCGCCGCCTTTTTGGCTCGAGCGTCAATGCGCGACTTCATCCAATGCGCGCTCCCGCGGGGCACGCGGCACAGTTTGCGGCTGATTCACCTGCGCTGTTCTCGGTGGCGCGGGACGCGACGCGCTGCCATCGCGTTTGCCGCCTGGCTGACGCTTTAACTGAATATTAAATAGCGGCCCAGGCCTCCGGAGAGCGACGCCTCGACCTCGCCGTCTAACATGCGGTTCTACAGGGAGCGAAGGTGCTGCACGCGGTGGTTTGCATGCTAGCCGTTCACTTGACAGATATGCAAACTAGAATAAAACTGCAGAATAAATTGTGTTGTTATGCACCTTAGTAACTTAGTAAAATTACCATAGTAACCTTCCTTATACCATATTGTTAAAACCGAGTAACCTGGTATTAGCTGCATACATCTTAACTACAGTATTTTAAAGGGGTGGTTAAGTTAGTTATAGTTAAGGTTATTTTTATAAAAGTTTTGCAAAAGTTGCATTTAAAGTCATTGAAAAACAGCTATTATACAAGGAACTACTATTGTACTAGTTGGTAACCATCAAAAACAGCCTTTTGTGTACGTTGTATGTCCAGTTAGGTTTACATCACATGGATTACAATGACTTTTATTCGTTCTTAAACAGAGACAAACAGCCTACCTGTATAGTGAACACAGCCGGGTTAGTCTTCAGCTGTCCATACTCCAAATAACCCGCGTTAGTTCCGTCAGTCGGCTGGAAGGTGAATCTGTCAATCTTAGCTCGCCCGTTAAGATGCTGGTACGTCAGATCCATGTTGTTGATGTCCGCTTGCGTGAAACGTGGCTTGGACAGAGGAAATTCCCTCAGGAACAGTTTCCCATACTGTGGGCCTTGAGTGATGATGAAGGTGAGATTCTCCAGAGCCGTGTCAGGGTCAGTCAGTTTTAGGTGGTCGTTGGAGATGATCTTCGCGGTGCCCTCCGCGAGCTGAAGGCCCTTGTTTACGCTCAGGGTGGGCGGGATGCGGTCGCCGTGCTCCACAGTGAGAAGAACGCTGCCACTTCTGGAAGTCACGCCGTTGGTGACCACAAAGCTGCGTGAGGAACATATTTTGTGTTAGAATAAAATGGCTAATTAATGTTTACATCAGACTGCACCTCTGTACTGTATTCTGAAACGGATATTACCTGACAAAAGAATAGGTTATTTATCACATTTATCACATTTTTGCTGCCCTTTCCAAAGCAATAGGCCCCTCTGTTTTGCGTATGGCCTCACTACAACCCTTAACCATGGAAACGGTGGTTATTTTTAATGCAAGTGCTTTAATTGGTCCAATGACACCATGTTGTGCCTCAACTAGTTTGCATGCCAAAACCTGTTCAGGTGATTCACCGACTGGTAAATTCAGAAAATATTTAGTTTGCAGACCCACAGACAAACCGCTGTAACGCCTTTTTGTGCTCAGTGCTTTATTCTAAGAGACAGTCAGTCAGAGATACTATTTCCATCCAACACAGATGATGTGTTGAAGCAGAAACGAAGACAGGGATGACAAAGCCATGTGGAGTCCCCATTCCACCCTCTGCCAAGCCAATCTGCCTCCCAACACATATTGCCCTGCAGCTGATAATTCCCAGCCGTGGTAAACAACACAACTGCCACCTCACGCTGCACTCGCAACCAACACGCAGGTCCGCTCTCGCAGCCAAACTGGTGCAACATCTGGCACTGCTATTGTCCCATATTTGCTCGGTAATTGTGCCCAGGGATCCTCATCTCTGGCCTGCATCTCTTAAAGGCGTACGACCAATACCAGGACGAGTTATTACTTTTTTAATAATAGCCATTTATCATCAGCTGTCATGGAGCAAAGCAAAGGGAGACACACAGTTCTCCAGAAAACACAGTCTCGCTGTTTCTTTTGGACCCCGTTGTCACCCTGGAGTTTGACACGCAGGTGTATCGTCCAGCTGTCTACCTCAGTCGTGGGGACGGGCTGTCATAAGCTGCCTGGAATTTACAAATACAAACTGTGAAGTCACAAAAACAATCATATTTGTAATGTGTCACGTTGGGTGAACCATGAGACGTTAAGACCAACCATGTCTTTAATTCCACCAGACTGATACGATACTGTCGGAAATGCTAATTGAAAGCTCTCTGGGCCCACATAAATAAGGCTGTAGTGTCCGTGCAATGCGATTGGCCCTCGTTCCGCCCCACGCTGCGCTGACTGAACACATTGGCACAGAGTTCTTTGTACTGTCTCTCCGAAGGGCCGCCCGACTCCCGTCAGTCTTGGCTCAGGAAGGTTTGTTTGGTCCCAGATGACCCAATGATGAAAGCAAGCCAGAGTTTTGGGTGACAAACCCGGTTATAGATTCACATGAGACAGGTCAACTGTACGCCCTGACTGAAGACGGCCCTGCTGCCAATTTGGCTGGAAAACCGTACAGACCAAGCAAACATGATACTTTCCTTTTTGCTGTCTCTTGGTTTTACATAATATGTAATTTGGTTTTGAAATGATCAACCGTTTTTGTTTGTTTTTTTTATTTGTATTTAGTTGCATGTAAAATTACATCTAAGCATTCATGCTTGATTTTTATTTAATGTTAGAATGCATGTGAACAAAGTAAATGCATAGAAATGCATTTGGACTTTGTATGTTATTCTAATAATTTGAATATTATTATAATAATCATATTGAATTTATAATGACCACAGCAACTGTGAGGAGTCCCATTGTCCTTAGCCGAATTAATTATGTAAAACAGCTACTAGAAAGCATATTAATGACACTAACTAGTGCTGTTATCATCCAAGTACACCCTGGTGGGGCGTTAATAATGTAAACACAATTGGTTATGCCTTATTTTAATGTAACTGGAATGCGTGTCAAAACACCAGAATTGTAATTGCAGTGTAAATTCAGCCTGTTACAACGAACAAAAGAACAATGAAAATCACTGACCTGAAAGAATCACGGTCAGCGAAGCGGCTGTTGTCGTGAGTGTAGCATACCCGGTTGGCAGCCACATCCATCTGGGTGAAGGAGAGCATAGGAACCCCCGGAGTTTGGACCATGTGTAGGTGTCCGTGTGCTGGCGGTACCGATACAGTATATATGAGCTCATCTGAGGTACTTCCCATGTCTGTGGCCATCAGGATATCAGTGGTCAGAATAACTCTCTCTCCCTCCATCAGGGTCACAGGTTTGGTAACGAGAGCAATGTCACCTGTGTGTGGCAGGAAGGGCAACAGGGTCATGGTTTTATTTTATTTTTTTCATTAAAATTTTGATGCTCTAAAATTAAGAAGCATGATTCGGATTCGAACTTTAAAGCTGCATTCCAAGTTTGTCTCCATGTCTGTTTGAAATAGAAAAATAAAACTGCAGGTTACTTTTCTTTACATATATTGAGGTCAAATAAAACCAAACTGAAACTTCCCAGGAAATCAGAGCCAAAAGTTCAATTTATACATAATTATTAAACTTACAATCAGAATCAGGGTAAGGAGATTGTTTTAAACACCTCAGTAACTGATTTTTATTCATTTTTAACCTATAAGAAGTTACAGATTGCAGCTTTAAAGAACATAATGCAAATTGCATGCAGGTAAGCTTGTTGACGGTGTGTAAGATTTCGTTGTGGCTGAAGGGACAGTACTGGGATGTAGACTCCAGATGTTTGGACTCGGCTGTGTTAATAATTCACGCTGGGCGTTTAAAGGCGGCCCGTACTGCGTGCCAGAACGTTCTCACCTCTCTTTCTACAGGATGAAGCAGATCAGAGCCAAGAGGACAATGGCTGCCATCTTTCCATGTTCACCCAACTGGCAAAGTCATTGTGGCCACTGGGAGAGCCGATGATTTTAATTATGCATGTACAGATTTAATCTGTCAAAAGAGTTGTTTTCCAAAGACTTACAAATAAAGTGATTGGGCTGTCGATGTACCAATGCTATGACATCACCGGACAAAATTCAGTACAGTTTCATTACACATAAATATAAAGTAAATGTTAAGTGAGATAACATTAAAACACTTCTTCACTTTTTTGTTTAGGACAATAACGTTCTGGCAAGAAAGTATAAGGGGGAAAGTTTGGCATAAGTTTAGGACACAACCTAGGCCAGACTAAAACTTAGATCCCTGTAAACAATTAGCATATGGATGAAGTCACAACACCACAGTAATGACCAATGTTGTTTAATTTTAGCCATTTATTTCCAATTACAAATGTTGGTCATGATTCAACTCACCCCTTTGAACAGTGCGAACAGAGATGAAGAAACTCTGCTGAGGTGTTTTGTTCTCCCCATCACTGAGCACAAAGTGAAACCTGTCGTGACCTTTGAAACCACTGACTGTAGTGTGAGTGTACCAGAGTCGGTTCATCTCCACGTCCTCCTGGGTGAAGTTCTGCCCTGGATTTAGATCAATCCATCCAGCTTCTGTCTGTGGGAGATCATGGAAAACATGCATCATTACCTGCACAAAAATGGCTTTTTCAGATCTCAACAAATAGTGACATAAACCTTCCATTCCAACTAACCCTGAGTTGAAGGAGGCCAAATCTTGGTCCTGCATTGAGGATGAAGAGAAGTTTGTTGGTGGGAGTGTCACGATCTCCTGCCTCTAGCACTACACTGGAGATGACTCTTTTCTCCAAGGCCTGGACCTCAACACCTGCATTTCTGAGCACAAAGATCAACATGCTTTGGACACTAGAGGCACCAATGCCAAGAAACCTAAATAAATAAATGTGCAAACATCTGCATCTAGCAGTAAGGGATGCAAGCAGGTCCGGGCTGTCATCTTAGTCCATGAGGACACCTAAACAAGGAAGCAGGCTTCTGCCAAAAAGACACATTACTTCTGCTGTTGTGGAGCTTACATGTACATACTCAACCGATGCAGGGAGTTAACTCAAATCCTGCTGATCGTAGAGGAAAAGCGTGGAATAAAAATTAGCAATTTACTCAAGGATGTAACTTAATTCCCAGTTACTCAGTCAGGGAGAGACAGATTCCCCAGCCACATGTGCAGTACAGGTTGTGTCAACCCCCCCTTCCCCAAAACCCATCCAAGATCAGCCTTCTGTTTCTGTCCAGTCTCCACCACGAAACTCCCTCCCCCCTGTTCCTGCTTTCATCCGCCTTTTTGGCTCTGAATTTGTCCCAGGGCGTCCTTACTTTAGTAGCCATGGCTTTTCATCATTGACTGGTATGATGCGAGCACACGCCGTCCCCCGGACTGTGTGCCGACCATCTGTCAGCTGTACGGTGAAAGCGTCCTTGAGGGTTTCCGTGTCATCGTGCATATACATGATCTTCATTCCTATGGATCAGCACAAGAAAGAAAAATTCAAAGACTGTTTAGTTTATTACGTGATTTGATGTTGTTTAAACACCTTGCTAGTTCAAAGATGGCTGATTGGTGGTGACCTCTGACTGATGCCGCTAGCGCTCCAAACTATTGTAACAAACTAGTTTATTGGGGAACAATGTCCCCCTTTTGTCAATGACCTAGTCACCCATGTTTCAAAGGCTCTTTATCACCCGCTAACAAGCAAAGCTGTGCAGTCACCAAGTAGCATGTGCGCAGAGGCTGCGACTTAACCGCATAGAGAGCAGTTGGAGCGACTTTGCAGATATAGCACAAGCACCGCAGGCAATCTATGACCTTTGTCTCCTGCAACATCTGTTCTGCAAGCCTGGATACCCACAGTGATAACAAACCAGTGCCCTCTGGAAGTCACAGAAGGGTGGTTGGGCCACAGAATGGACACTGTGCTCTCAAACTCTAACAAGCTGAGAGTGGTACCCAGAATCTCATGGGGAAACAGTTTACAGTTGTACTGATCACATAACCCAACTGACGGGGATTGTTTGCAGAACATAATGGTCTCTAAAATGTTCTTTCAGCAGCATTTGTAGAACATTTTTACCATTACATACAACAATTTATCAAAAATGTTATTTCTAGAACTTCATAAAAACATTACAGAAATTAAAACGTTTAAATAACTTATTATCTTACAATTATGTTAATACAAAACATTTTAAATATTCACAGAACAATCAAAACAACGTTTTTGCCACTTAATGAAACATTAGGGAAACATTCTTAAAACCCAAAATTGTTAGCTGGGAGCAACCAACCTTGTTGTAACTCCTGTATGGTGAAAGACTCAATCACCAGCATTCGTTGTAGGTCCTCTGGCTTCATGCTTTTGTAACGACTTATCTCCAGCCCATAAACAGCATTGAGAAGAGTTCCATAAGCGGGAGGAACCAGGATGGTGAAGGTAAGAGTGTCTTCTGGGTTATCAACGTCCACCGCATTTAAAATATCAGGACTGAGGTCTTTCATTCCTCCTTCCATTACCTATTCAAAGGTCAACCAGGTCAAAACCGAGCAAAGACAACAGTTAGATGATTTGAGGTCTATAAGTTAAGCTTACTGAGAAGTTGCCAAGCAACAGTGATGGGGTTTCATCATTAGTAGGGTTGATGATGATGTAGAAGGGCACTGGTGCAGATCTTTGAACACCATCAGTGACACTGATGGTGAAGAAGTCTGCTGTGGGTTCCACACCTTGGTGCACTGACTGGACGTAGTTGATAAACCCTGAGCTCAGGTGCAGCTGGCTGAAAGAAACTTTATTTACACAATAGACTTAGTTTACTTCTGTAAACAAAATTAGCAATTTTGTCACTCTTGTTATTCATGTTACAAACATCAATAAAACAAATTTTTATGATAAAGGTTTAATATCTTATATACCTCATTTTTAGTTTGTACCATGTTGGCAAATATTTGTTCCTGTTTCTAAACATAAATCTAGTAATATTGGTTTAAAATTTAAACTACATTTTTAAGAAAATGTTAATTAAGAATTTTAATAGCACTGTAAGTGTATTTTCTAAAAAACAAGCTTTGATATTTTGCACAGTTTTGGATCTTTAGTAAATTTACCCTGACTCAAGATGTTAACGGTACACATTTCTTTAAATGTCAGAATGCTGAAGTAAGTGTTTTTTGCAATGCCTCAGGAGAACTACGGACCCACTTTGAGTCCAGCATTGCTCTTCTCAAAGCCAGGAGATGGGAGCGTGTTCTCCAGGAAGCCATACTGTGGTGGGGTCACCAGCTGGAAGATGAGCTGATCTGGGTGAGTGTCAGGATCTGTGGCCTCCAACACCCCCCCACACAAACAGGCACTGGAACCCTCGTCCACCACAAACACCCCACCTGATGGAGAACAATAACACAGCAGAACTTAAGCCAACATGTTGATGATAATCATAAAGTCGTAACATCTCTTTGTTGACCAGAGCACCAAAATTCCATCATCATACGCCTTCAACAACACTTCCTAGTAACACTTCTTTTCTTTATCTCCAAACCTTTTTTTCCCCTCATGTCTGCTATGCCTCCCCACTAACACTCTGTTCTTTCTCGGCTATGGGCCAGCCTGCTGCCACCTGGGTGTTGATAAAGCCATCACGCCATTGCTCACTGGCATCTGCTAGCATTTACTGCACTGATAAATAATGAATGCAGAACGGGGTCTGATGAGGCTGTGGTTGGGCAGAGCTCTAAAACAAGGGGAGGAATTAATGCCCAGCAGTCTGTACAAAAAGTGATAAACTGAGTGAAGGGCAGGAGCCGGATTCTCTTCATTTTCCTTGGACTGATGTTCTCGCGTCAGGCTTTATTCAATGCTAATTAATTAAACGGCTAAGTTTCCTCGCAATCGAGCACAGATCTGCTACATGGGGCGATGTTGTGGAATCCTTCTTTATAATGATACGGATTTACAGAATTAGGAAATTAGAATTAAGACTGAGAAAAATATAGAGACAGAAGACACAATGGACGTCTTGTCTGGATTGTCCATTGTCTTTCTCCTCTCTGTCTCCAGATGTTCTCATGGGAACATGTATCTGTTCTCTACCTCTGCCGTCTTACCACACGTGCTCTGCTATCCGTCTATAATCCCAACCAGCTGTGTGTACGTCTGCTGCCCCTCATCACCTACAACATGCATTGTGGGATTTCCTGCGGTTGGCTGTATCGTTACCTAGCCGCTGTCTTTGTCTATTGTTTTGCTCTGGTCACTGTTCTACAACGATAACTGCAAAGTTTAATTCCAGGCCTGGGAATTAGAGTTAAATCCCTCATCTTGGCCGTAGCGCTCACGAGACCTCTCCAACACTATATCTCAAAACGTTCATTCCAGGAACGAAACGTTCGCTTTATTGACGCTCCCTTAGCTGACTGCATGTGGGGCGGAGATTAAGTGATTTGTTCACCAAGCTGCGGTCCATCACCTGCAAACAGCCTAGAAATGTCCTGGTTGCTTGATTACTTTATAAGCGGATTTCCATTAGGATGAATTAATTACACCTTAGCCAAACGCTCCGGCGATTAAATTGAGATTAGAGAGCATGCAGAATAATCCATTCAAAGCAACACAACCACATACAATCATCTCTTTAGACCACTACAGAGATTTTCAACAAATTTCTTTCTCCAGAGAACCTGCAGTAGATGTTTACCCAGGGTGATGGCCGGGATCTGATTGTTGATTGGCACCACAGTGATGTTGAGGTCATAGACGGGAAGCGTGCCATGCAAGGGGACGGGTGGGGGTACAGCGTCTTCCTGGCAACATCCATCCGTTACTCCAGCCTCTCCATCAGACACTATGAGCGTGACTGTGTCTGACACCGGATCCGGCCCAATCTCACCACCTAATATACGGGGAAGTGAAGCGCAGGACTGTGGTTTCCAGTTAACAATTTTTGGTTGCAGGAACATTTCTGTACGGTTTCTATTAAGTAACAGAAACATTCTAGGAACGTTCAAAACTTTTTTTAGACATAATGTAACATTACTTTATGGTTTGTTTTGGTCTATAACATTAAAACAATTCACTAACGACTTTAGAATAAAGTGTTTGATATATGATATGAAAAGGTAAATAAATTCTACTGTCATAACTGCAAAAACATTAAGTGATAACGTTGAGAGAACTTTCAAAGAACATCAGCCAACATTCTGAGAATGTTTTCTGTTGTCTTGGTCATTGTTATTGTCCTGCAAACTATAGCGCTGCATTTTTTTCAATAGTTAAATAAAGCAACTGTTTAAAGTGATCTGTTTTATAATTACATTAATGTTCAGTTGATACCTAACAATTAACAGATTAATTTATTTTAATTTTAGACTTTGTACTATAAATATTCGAACTACGTCTCATTTTGACTATCATTTTGACCATTTTGACATGAATTTACAAACTAGCATTCTGTCCTAATAAACAACCTGTGTGGAGGTAGAAGATAAGTCCATTCAGCACATCCAGCTGAGAGAACTTGTCTATGGTGACTCCGTTCTTCTGCAGAACTCCACGTGAAGGTGTTCTGGCCAGCATGTACGTTAACCGGGTGTCGTCACTGTCCTCATCCGTAGCGGAAATGTACTCGGCGCTAATCTGCACCTGACCGCCCTCTTTGCAGGAAAGTTCAGCCCTCAAATCTGAGCCTAACTTCGGAGGCTCGTCGTTCACGGGAAGGATCTAAATTCGGGAAACACGTACATTTAACATGACATATTGTTCATCTAACTTTGCATTAAATAAGAAACAAGCATCTCCAGGGACTGCTGGACAGAAACGTGGTTTTAAAGTGTGAAGGTACAAATATTTGTTTTCATCAACCGAGAAGAAAAATACCTGAATCTGAAGTTCTCCATCTGCAGAGTTGATGCCGTCCGTGATGGTAAGTCCAATACTGTCCTTTAGCGTTTCAGAGTCATCGTGAATATATCTGTCACAACAGAGATGGTATTGCAGTTTTAAATAGATCATAAATTGGACCCTCAAACTCGTTTCAGAACATGACAAAAACTACTTACAAAAAATAAAATCAGAGAACATCTCATTAGCGTTTCCATCAAGTACCGGAAATGTTAACATTATTTTGATATATATTGTCTACATAACATTAAATTACTTTGAAAGAACTTTCAGAGAACATAGAACTTTTAGAGATCATTCCCAGAACTTTCAGAAAAGTCCTGGATTGGCCTTTTTTGTGACTGGGAACCCAGTCACAAAAACATCTACCTGGAGCAACCATTTAAGTTTCACGTTTAAGGGTGATGGATCAGCCACTGCAGTGTATAATCGTACAACTTTTTAGTTACCAGCCCTTCTCTACCCCACCTGACCCTCAGGGCTTTGAGGTCCTGCAGACTGAAGCTTTCTCCCTCCTGCAGAGCCGTGCCCTGCAGCTCCAGACGTCCATGCCGTGGACGAGTCTTCATGAGGATCCTGAGCTTGTCTTCTGAACTGTCCACATCCTGCACCAACATATGCTCCTCCATCAAGAATGTTCCACCACCCTCCTCCACCCTCAACAAGTTTGTGAACATCTGCAAATATCATTGAGGTTTGGAGAAAAAATAGTTACTTATGTATCCATGTTTATGTACATATGTTGAAAAAAATGACGTTAAACTTCTATTGTCAAAACTTGTTGTAAACTTGTTATTATAATAATTTTAATTTAAAATAAATTTTAACTTTGCACAACAAGTTCATATTTAATAATGAAAAATAAATTATTTATATGATTATTTAAATTGAGTCGTATATTTTTAATACATTCTCTTATGTAATAAGATACTTTATAAATATGTTTTTCTTAATTTCTGTACATTCATCATTGGGTTAAGGGTTCCTAAAAATTATGCACCACAGAATATAACAAACACACACAATAGACTCAAGAGAAATAACTCACTTCGGGGGTTTGGTTGTCAACAGGTGTTACTGTGATGTTGAAGGTGAGCCCGGTGAGAGCGCCACCCTGCTGGTCACTTACAGAAAATACAAACTGCACAAAAAGTGGTTTAGGGCCAATATCCTCAATTGGGGGCATGTAACCGACTTTGCGATGGTTCACTGCATGCTGTGAGAAACAGTCAGGAAAGCATCTTACTAACTGCATTTATATACATCAGATAAATGCATTATCTATTGATTCAGATTTATGTGCATGTGTCAGACCTGCGTGAATGATTTCAGCACCGGAACCATTGTGTCTTTTTTCATGGAGTTTGTGCTGTCAGTATAAAACAGTCTTCCTGCATCTGGAAATCTGAGTTTATGATAAAACAACTGAACAAATGTTTCTTAAAGGTCTATGTTTTATCACTGTTATTCTGAGAATAAACGTACCTGGTGTTTCCCGGACTGAAACAGGGATGTGTGATCACATACATAAGGTCAGTATCTGGATTTTCTGTGTCTCTGAAGTTCAGATGGCTCTGAGTGATGTAAACCACCTCAGTTTCCTTCACAGTGATGGAGCGAACCGTTCCTGAGACTTCCACAGGCAACTGGTCTTTCACCGGAAACACGTGGACGACTACCGTCTGTAGATGTGGAGAAACAGAGTTCACATTTCTGGAACAGACACAGTGATTATACAGTGATTTTATACAGTGATTACGTTACTATTAAAGTGATTGTAATTTCCTCCACTATTTAAAAAAACACAAAAGATTCTCCAAGCACCATTTTGGGTTTCCTTGAATGCAACGCTAAAGGAACCATCTACAAAATCACCTAAAATTTTTTCCATTTCCTAAAAGAACTAATGGCTGTCAACAGGTTCCTAACCTTAACCCCACCATAATATAAAAGCTTTAGAACACAAACTACAGGAAGTGGTATCTGACAAACTCTAAACAAACGTCTATTTTACAGGAAGGTGGAACTTACGTGTCTGTCAGACAGATTTGGAGGCTGATGAGCGTCTGACAAGACAAAATCAAACGAGTCTTCAAACACTTCCTCCCCTGAGTGTTTGTAGTAGATAAGGCCATGAAACAGATCTCTCTGCAGGAAACTCTGGACTGGAACACCTGGATGAGAAGACATCATGTATCACAGGTTAGCGGAAGCCACCTGAGATAGATCAAAAGGTTTTAACTGAACTTCTACACTCAGTTTGATTTGTTTTCTTCTTGCAGTGGCAGAAACATAACAACTTCTCAACGTTAACTGACCTGGTTCATGAGGAGAAGTTTTTTTAACCATCTGTCCAGCTCTGGGAAAAGTAATCAGTTGATATCGAATATAGTCGTCACTGGAATCCAAATCAGAGGCCGTGAGCATGTACTCCTCCACCCGAACATAACCGCCCTCTTGGACCTCAAAGGCCACGTTATTGATTAGAAAGGGAGGGGTGTCGTCTTTTGGAAGAATGTAGATGGGGAATTTGTGTCTGGTGGTGTGGCGGCCATCTGTGATGCGCAAGATGATGAAGTCCCTGGTGGTGTCGCTGTCGGAGTGATGATACACCACGACCCCCTCTTTGAGATCTTTCACCCTAAACATGAAACCTTTGCCACCTTGGAAGAAATGAAAATGCAGATTGGTTACTCAAAAAAACATCTCTAGAACTCTAGTAGTTCATTCTAGATCAAAAAACAATTTTAAAAACGTTCCGCCAATGATCTATAATTGATGATTATGATATGATATATAACAAAAAACAAAGTATGAATGATTTGCAAAAATGTTAAGATAACTTTTGCAGAATGTTACCCAGCGTACTGAGAACGTTTCCTGTGAGCTAAGCTGTTGTTAGTTCTAGTGAAAATCTTCACAGTATGTTCACACTTATCTGCTAACATCTTTTGAAATATCGTTCTTGTTTTGCTTTTGCCTGCGGGCCCAGCGCTGGCTTCATCCCATTGAGGAAAAATGAAAAGAAAAATGGCGTCCTTCCCGGGCGACGGCTGCCGCCCACCGTGAAACCGAGCGCCTCCCGCTTGCCAAGGAGACAGAAGGGCAAGGTCACCAGACAGATTGAATGATGACTGATTTCACAGCGAATCTAATTAGCAACTTTATCAGGGGGAAAAGGGCCACAAGTCCAATAGAGAAACAACTAAGTAATTGGGCCCAAAGGTGGCTGTGGGCATCAGGCCCAAAAAAACAGGCTCCATATAGACACTCAACGCATTTGGACATCGGGCAGAAACAGAGAAACAGAGGCATGTTTCCATTTGGCCAAAGGCATCAGTGTAGCTGAATGGAGACTTTCCCAAGGGTCGGAGTCCCTGAGTTGGATGTCCAGGTGAAGAATTCCCAATTCCCATCCAAGTTCTCAAGAGGGACCAGCCTGTTTAGGACCAGAACATAGTACAGAACAAACTTTGGAAGCTTTGGAGTGAATTTGGAGCCAATTGTATGAAATTATTCCATTCTCAGCCAGCAGAGAAATCAACACGTATACCTCAAAAACATAAACAGTGATTTCAAGGAGGATTCGGTTTAAAAAAGGCTGGTGTTGATATGAGTCTGGAAAAACTCCAACCCAGACATCACAAAAACACGATTTATTCAACATTTTTATTTCTGTAATGTTTTTAAAACTTCCCCCTAACTTAAGTTTTTGATATACATGATATGTAACATTAAAAAAAGTTCCTCTAATGTTACAGCAAGTGTTTTGATAACTTTGGGAGAACATAAGCCAACATTCTGAGAACGTTCCCTGCTGGGAAACCTTTCGTTTGATAGTTATTCACTTTCACAGACATGCCAATACAAATAAACATACTGAAACTCGATTTAGATGGACAGGTGATTGTCACCAGCCCACAAAGCTTCAAGCTGAATGACCTTGTGTTGTACATCTGGCCCGTGTTCGGAGACACAAAAATGCCATAAGTCTTCACAATCTGCTTCATTTGGGGTCCATGCAAACATAAAGCAGTCTCACTGTCTACTGGAGTGGAAGAACAGACGCTATGACTCTAAAGACATCTTTTGATCGAGGGGCCCCTGGCGAAGTGTCGCCAAAGCATTTTACACCTGATTAGCAAACCCATGCAGGCTAACCAGACATATGCTTCTTATGTGATGCCCACGTAATAGATGGTTGCCACATGGTTGGAGATGGGACAAAAGACATTCACATGAAATGCATGGTTTGCAACGTGTTTGTAGCTCAGCTGGCAGGGCTTGGTGCTAGAAATGCTAAGATCATGGGTTTGAATCCTAAAGAAAAACATATTAAACGTAATAAGAGTTAAATGTAAAAAACACATTTGAATGTAAACAGAGCGTGTTGTATTTAAGCACTGTGATTTATTAGCCATTATTAAAGCTGCAACACTCGCCATCTCTGTTCAAAACATAAAATAGCAGGTTACTTTGCAGACTTATCAAATTAAGCCAAACTGACATTTCCTGGGAAATCAGACACAAACTTCCTGTTATTGAGGAAGTAAATACCTCTTACCTCTAACACTTAGGAGTCCATTATGAGGGCCGTCCACAGCGATCAGAGTCACGGCATCTATATTATCATTATCAACAATCTGCAGGTTCTCCCAGGAGATTGGTCTGGACTGACCCTCCAGCAGGTCCAACCCTGTGAGAATCGAGATGTTTTTGTAGACGTCTAGAAATACTTTTAACTGTAGCATCTAGTTCTCTTTTGTAGCTGACCTACCCATATTCCACGAGACTCGAGGGGCATTGGTTTCGGCCGTACGGATGGAGATGTGCATTAGAATGGGAGAACTTACTGCAAATGAGCCGTCGATGGCTTCAAACTCAACCTGTGTGAGAAATAAGGTTAAACATGTACTGCATATATATAGCATAAAGGTTGTGGGTTTGATCTGAGGTGAACACATATGTGCTACTGATAAAATATATACTTTAAATACACTGTACGTCGATTTGGATTCATTTTTGTTGGATTAATTATTGGATTTATTAATTATTATGGATTTTTTTAGACAGTAACCTCATAATTTCTCCTGGCCATGTGGCTGCTGTTTGGGGGCTGGTAGGCTATCTTCATCTCATTCAGATCTTGCCATGAGAAGGAGGACACTGTTTTGGTGTGATCATCCAGGTGAGTTATGTAGCCTTCCGCTGGTGGTTTGGCCACATTGAAGATCAGCTGGGCCTGAGGGGTCTCGTCATCTTTGGCGTCAAGGGCAGCCGTGGTCATGGGGGTCAGGATGAACTGATCCACCTCCAGAATGAACGTGGACATGAAGGCAGCGTGAGGGGGTTGGTTCTGCATGGCCCCCTGGATCAGAACCGGTATCCAGACGTTCTCAGTCTGAGACAGAGGAGAAGAACAATCAGTGCTTTCAGCATGAAGTTCTTACCTTAACCTGATTCTGGGTGATATTTACCTCCAGCAGGGCCCGTGAGGTCTGGTCTCTAAACTCCACCCTGATTGGGATGTAGTCAATCTCAGGAGATGGAGGGCTGAGGTGCTGGTACTTCAGACCTGACGTGAGGAACCCAGCGCAGTCGATCTTCAGAAACTCAACTTCTCTTGTGTTGTGGTCGCAAGCCTTGTTTCCTGGGCAGGTGATTCCAGTATGGCGTCCTTGAAAGTTTGAAGACACATTACGTTACAAGATCTTTAGTAACTCACACTAAAGTTTACTTATAAACTGTAATAAAGCTGCTGTATGTCATCAGTCACCTTTTCTTGGTCCAGCCTCAGACGCCTGCATGGATTCCTGATCCTCAACGACCAGTTGACCAAGCATCGGAGCTTTAATCTCAGAGCTTAGAAGACGAACTGTGCAGACCACACCAGGCTGGATTTTAAAGGAGAGCACACTGCTGTTGATGGTGTTGGAGAGGCCATAGAACTCAGGAACCACTAGAGGAACATTTCCAAGCTCTGTTAGGCTTCTCTGAGGTTCCACCACCTTCACCCTCAGCAGGACCGTCTCGACGAGAGTATCCGTGTCTGTAAACCTGAACGTGTGGAGAAGAACGTGATTGGTATGGAACTTACATTAGTCTGTAATGGATTTTGCAGTGGTCATGATTCATGATTCACAAATAACTCTAATTGAAGAAACAGCAATATTGGTGTTGGGAATTTTTCACCTATAGACCCTCAACATGATCGTGTCCTCATCTGCAAGAGGGCTGCCGTTGTGGAAATACTTAACTTCATCTGGTAAAAACTGGCAATCGAAGACCTATTAAAACGACATTGAATTAAATTGATTGTCATTGTTAGTCTTGCATAGGCTCCACGGTTTCCTGAAGGTGGGTTTAATATGCTACCTGAGGAGTGAGCTTCCCCACTCTTTGTGTCACAGGTTCAGTCAACACCAGCTCCACTTTGCAGGCCTCCGTCGCCCCATTTGTGTGAAACTGGAGTTCACGGGCCGTGACAAACACAGACTGGCCTCTGGCTACCTGAAGGCCGGCATTTAACTGAACCAAACTCAAACCTTCTGCGTGCAGCCCAAGGTAACTTAAGGTGAATGTGAACATGAAGATGTGTGCTAGCATGGTTGTGTCAAGTTTCAAAGCACAGAAACAGGAATATGTTCTTTAGACGAGTCTTGCGATCATTTCCAGCAGTATGTGCTGTTTCAGGAGTAAACAAAAACAGAGATTAATACAATTTTAATGTTGTGAATTAACATTTAAAACCAACTAACAAAACAAAAACAAAAACATAAAAATGCTCTTTAGATTCATGTTATTGTTTGGCTAAATGTTTTTTAAATGTTGCAATGTAAACAATTTTTAATAATTTATAAATAGCATTTTTATGCTAACATATTTAGAAAGTTAGCCAATGACATATTACAGTGACTTACCACCAAAAATGACAATATTCTACAAAGAAAACTAATATAAACTAATATAAAGTTGTTGTCACTTAATGGAAATGTTAGAGAAACGTTCTTACAACCTACAGTTGTTGGCTGAGTGGCCACATGAATCACTATCATCAAAATTATTTAAATGGGCTTTGAGACCATTAGGAGTTAAAATGCTTCTTGGTCCAACATCTTGCCTCAAAACTGTTTCGTACATGTTTTGACATTTGAGACGAGCCGTGTTTGAAAAGTCACAGACTAGAGTTCAAAACTTTAAGGGGGAGAATTTAGCATCTAAACTCATTCATCAAAACCTGCATGTTTAAACATGACTCGACATCAACCGAGACATGACACTCACTCGGTTGCTAACAAGTTCAGACGAACAAAAAAATCACAAACCAACAGCCTGAATCCGTAAAGTCACATTGCGTTCAACAAAACAATGAGGCGCTTCCAAAGAAAGTTAGTGGCTCATACACAGCCTTTGTTCTTTTAAAAGACCAGCCAATAAACACGAGAAAGCGGTGAGATTCACGTTAAAATGTCCTCTTTACAAAGTTTATCGGGTCAAAAACACAGAACAGAGAACGCAGAGAGATAGCATTGTTAACATACCTACAGCTGAATCCACGACTGGCCTTTGAGCTCGTCTGCGCAGACTAACAGAGCAGGAATCCTGTCAGCTCAGCCCTCCTCACATCTACACTGAACTGCCCCCCGCTGAAAAGACCACAAAGAACCATTACTGAAAACCAAACAGACACACAGTGAGGGGGAAAGTAAGAAATGTCCAAACAAAAGGAGCTGAAACGTTTGCTTGAGGTAGATCTTTCGTCTTACCTTTAAACAGAGCTGCAAACCCAGCAGAAAACACTAAATCCATGGAGAAGGGGTTGGAAAGACCTCCAAACACAGGAAACGATCAGACTTCCAAAAGCTGTAACTCTGTTGTGCTCCTGTTCCTACAAACCCAGATGTTGGTATTCCCTGAAGAAGACAAAGCTCAAACCTCAGTGCTCCTCAAAGATCTCCAAAAATCAAGAAGGTAGGAAGAAGGAAAATATGGAAAGTTGGACGAAAAAGAGGAAACAAGACTTTTTATGACCAAGTAAAATTAGTAACAGCTTTGAGCACATTTTCAGTGTTTCAGACTTTAAAAGGCAAACCTGTTAGCTGATCCCTAAGAGCTTTGAAGTTTTATTGCCCCGTGGACTTCATTAAAGGAAATGGACGCTGGGTTTTGGTGGATGGGGGGGGTCAGATTTGAACACAAAGGTGTTTTGAACAATAGTAGCTTGTGTTCATCCGCGTTCAGTAAAGCACAGTTTACTCGCACACGGCTTCTTCTTGCCCTAGTCTGACCCGGGGGGGCAAAGGCTTGCCCCACCCCTGCTGAGACTGATAAATGTGGTCTGGTGGCTCATGTTTACACCCCTGCTGCCTCCACACGGGGGTGAGAAACTCTGTTGCCATGCCGACAAACCAGTGGATGTCTTCCTGAAAAAAAGAGATTGAACTAGTTTAGCCACAATGTGAAATATAATACTATCGTCAATTAATAAAGACAAATAACATAAATAATATAGAAACTTTTATAGAACTTATTGTCACAGAAGATCTGAAGATGCCATTTTCTGTAGGTTTAACTCATTTTCTGTAGGTTTATTTTAATAAAACTAATTTGAAACCATGTTATGCTATCTTACGATGTTTGTTGAGGCCTCTGAAAGCTGGTCTTAAGATTCCAAACAGGCCTTGAAACACTTTCTACAGACGCGTTTCTTCAGGATCTAACATCCTTTTCCTGTTTTCTTTAAATGCTTGAGAATCCCGCAGCGGCGGGAACCGAACTTACATTCTCAAACATACATAACCGTCTCCAGAGGACTGAAGTGATATAACACGCTGAAAAATACAGATTACTCTCTGTCCTCATTTAAATCCTCCACTTCCTGCTTAAAGACAGAACCCAGATGCCTGAGACTGAGTCAACCTGTTTTGTATCGTTTTAGCCTTTGTAGAATAACTGCACTCTTAAAGGTTCTTCAGTGGTACCATACAAGAACTACGGTTCTGCAAGCAAAGAATCATTCAGTGTAATGCTTTTAAAAGAACCATTTCTTTCTTATACTTAAATAGTCCAAAGAACCTTTTCCACTAAAAGAACCTTTTGAGAAACTGAAGGGTTCTATGGATGTTAAAGGTTCTTTATGGAACCACACAACCAAAATGGTTCCCCTATGGCATCGTGAAGCTCTTTTTAAGAGCTTTAAAGAGTGTACTTACAAAATGTTGTCAGATTCATTTTCCCATTTTCTTCCAAACTCACCGAATGAAGAGATCCGAGAATTTGCAAATCCCATGAGGAATGCAATGGAAAAAACTTCCAAAACATCCAAACTCAAATGTATGCCTTAAAACTTCATCATGGTGTAAAACATCATGTCATCGACTCACACCAGCTGTTTTATGGGATTCCTGAGGTTTGCAGAAATATTAAAGCGTGTGTTTTATGAATGGAGAAGATGCGTGACGTCAGCAGGCAGGCGAGCGAAATACGCTCGCGGTAAAACAAGCGTCGATCAATTTATATCTGCAGCTGCGATTAAACACGATACAGATACTAAACGGGTAAATGCTGTTTTTACTGTATGCGATCTTACCTTATGAAAGAAACGCGTTGTGCTCGGAAATCTCAAAGTAACGACAAACTAAAAGCAAATGTGTCGCTATTATTAATGCACAGCGTTTTGAACACGATTGCTTATATATTTAGGGTTTAGGTTACGTGCAGATTTGTGCTTATTATAAAAACACGGTTTGACTTATTAAAAACACAACAACTTTAATTCTTACAACGTGTTTGTTTGCTAAAGCGTGTAGGCCAAGGGCGTGGCCATGGGGCTGCCCCTCGGTGACCACGCCCACCTCCGGCCACGCCCTCCCCGTCTACTCTTTGAGATTCATGTGTTGCAGTTATCATCAACTTTATATTAATAAACCAATTTTAATTTTAGTATCCCTGCTTAGTTTTAGCAATACTCATCTCATGAGGAAAAATACAACTTGCACTAATATGTATTCTGTATATTTTCTATGTAGTTCATTATTTACATGTGGTTTTCTTTATTGTTTTCTGCTAAGCAACATTGCAGCATGGTAAACAGATTGAATTAGTTGGATATCAGTGTAGTTTTTTTGCTGTGTTATTTTTGACATCTCTGCGAATGTGTTTGACACAGTTGAAAGAACGCCAAAAACTGGTGCACGCTTTAGTTTTAATCTCATCTGAAATGTCCTCTCACTTTTGATCCGTTCTGACTGCTACCCTTTTGTGTTAGCGGCGCTGGACGGCTGCCCACCGGCCCGGGGTGTCTGTCAAACTTGGGTCTCGACTTCCTGTCTGGACCCAACTTCTTCTTCCCAACCCTTGATGCAAGAAGGGCAAGTCCAGTGATCCACAAAAACACCATGAGGTTAGTTTATACCCTGTGTTTTACGTGGCTAACAGGACATTTTCTGTATCAAAAGCTTTATGGTTAAGTAGTTCAGTAAACCTTTACTGAATCAAAAAATGTGAGTAATTAATGTTTTTGCTATATGTGTGACAAAATCTCATAACCATATGCAATGATCGTAAAGTTTGACTGGAGTCTCGCATGATGTGATTCTTGGATTTAAAACCACAGCAGTTTCTGAGAAGTTGAAGAAGTTTTCTGGCACAAACGTCAAACTATCACTTCATCATTAACATGCAGGAAGAGCCGCTTTAATTAACAGGTAAAACCTGCATCACCAGAGACACGAGGCTGATTTGACGCCTCACGATCACAGGATCATGTAAGGTGATATTTCTGATATCTCTCGCTTCGGCTAATCAACAGCAGTCGGGTTTGTGATGTTGGCATGATGTCTGACCCTGAAGGCCACTGGCAAACATTTCATGCCGCAGACTTTGCCAGCTGTGAAGAGAATGTATTTCTCATAAGGGCTAAATGCAGTGAAGGTAGCGAGATTTAAAGCTGAAAAGTTTCCGTGATGGAAATGTCTGGAGATTCATTAGCGTTCTGGCATTGTCGGCGTGTAACGTGTTTTGCTATGGTTTAATTCTCACCGCTTTCTGTTAAGAACACGTTCCGGTTGTCATTTTTTCAGTTTAACAGTAATATCGACAGACTTAAGGAAATTACAGGCTGGAATTCGAACTTATATTGTCTGGAGGAGCACTTTGCCTCAATGGGTCACGTATGTTTGTGCACCAACCAAACTTTATTTGCTCAAAACTTGCTCCTTATGGAAGGAGCTTTGTTCTAGTTTGCTTTGTTGTCTCCGATGCTTCTCGTGAAAGCTGTGAGAAAGATAAAAAACACTCTGAATTAAAACAATTTTAATCTTTTATGATAATGTCATGGAAAAATGTGATGAAAATGTTTGATAATTTTCATGATTTTTCATGATAATCTGAGACACTGAGATATTGGCATCTTAAATGTTCATGCTGTCTCCAGAAATCTCGTAAGACGTTACAAAGAACATGTTTGTGGTTTTTCTTATCTTTTGCAGTCCACCGAAAGACATAAACTGTTTATGTTAACGAAATGTTATTGCATTTAAGCCTAAAATAAATGGCATTTTTTTGTCTGATAGTTTAAAATATGTCTGGCCTCTGGACCAGCCCTGAGTGTGAGAGACTCTAGAGTCCGCTAGTGGATAACTGACAAGCTCCTGCAGTGAGGAGCTGTCACATGAGATGAGCTGTGCGTGACTTCATCATGAGAAGATGGATGGATGGATGGATAGATGAATATAAACGTAGAGTAGAGCTACAGAGGAGCTGCCCACAGCTTCCCCTGAGGTATCAGGTAGGGCTTTTTGAAAGCTAGCGTACGCAGACGCCACGTAGGACTTGTAGGGGCGGGGGTTGGAAGGGGGTGGTCGTCTTGTAAGGAATCATGGGAGATCTTGACCTTTGCTGGCGGTTAAAAAAGGGAGTAATCCCGCGATTATGCTAATGCCACGAGTTTGATGCAAAACGCCCCAGAGTGTTTGCTAATGTTCATGGCTGGCGAAAGGGCATGAGATCAGTGCATGGGAGTGTAAGACTGTGTGTGTGTGTGTGTGTGTGTGTGTGTGTGTGTGAGAGAGAGAGGCCTAAGATTAGAGCAAGAAAGCAAGTGAACTCTTAATGAGAGGGTTGGGCGACTCCTCCAGCGCGACGCATTATCATATTTCCACATAATTAGTTTGTTTTTCCACATGAAATGAAAAAGCAGGTCGACGGTGCGTTCAGCGCCGGCGGGTCGCCCACCCGCACCCACCCCTTACGTTCAACTCCAGCCCCCCCATCGCGTACCAGCAAGCCACGCCACGGTATTTCTTAGATCGGTGCAATTACTGTACGGGAAAATGTGTCTCGTGAATAGTGCGTGCGGGTGCGCGCGGGTGAGGGTGTTTGGAAAAGGTGAGAGGATGCCGAAATGAGACTTGAGCAGATGACTGCTGGCATCGTGGCTTTGGATCAAGCGTGACGCCTCAGGGTTTGGACCGGGGCAACTTTCCACGTGCGCACAGCCAGGAAACACTTGTTGGACCAGTGACACGGCGTAACTGGAAACGGGTCCGAATGGGTCAAGAATCACAGTTTGATGTTTGTTTAACCATCTAGAAATAAGATCCGAGTGTCCAAATCATAAAACGCATTGCAAACTATTAAGAAGCGTATTTTGCACTATTAATATCAGGTGTAAACGGGGTCCTTATAAACAGCCATCATCGTTTTGCATCCCTGACGGATCGCGCGCTGAGGTCGGATGTGACAGGCGCGCGCGCGCATGTACCGGCGGCTACGGTAGTGGCGCGGCGCGCGTCTCCTCCGGTGCGCGCTGGAGCGGCAACGCGGTAACTTTAGATTAGACGACGCGGCTGGAAGAGACTTGGCGAGCGTCCGGGCGTCATGCCTCATATCGCCTAAAGAGCAGCGAAGCTTTTGCGTTTGTTTGTTCGGATAAATCCTACACGAAACCCACGAAACTTTGTCTGCGCGCTCTGTGATGTATTACACAGGCCTCGTGGAGAATTGGCATCATAGAGAGGGGCTTCATTACGTCATCACCTGTGTTCTCTTACGTCATACGTCATATTATGTAGTTGCCAATCTTGTAAACAATATAACGCAATATATTGAAATATTTATTATGTTGAACTGTGTATAAGATTCAGATTGTAAATGTGGATCATTAAATGGATGTGGTAATAAATATTGATTATGTCATATATGTATTTATTTATGAATTATAATATTCGTGTCAAAAGGCATGAAAACAGTGGTTCCAACATGGACTGATGGGATTGTGTTATATCAATACATTTGATACAGGGAATAATCAATACACAGTTTAACACAGAGACTGCAACACTTGCATTGTGTAATACAATTCATTTCAACAAAGGGGGACATTTGGGCATTGCCTCGTCTGGGCATCTCCCGTCTTACTTTCTCTTTGCAGCACAGTTGGTCTCACCAGAGCTGGAGAGTCTTGGCGGGGCGTCTCACCCAGACATGGGCAGCGTGGCTCGGGTCCAGCGCTCTGGCCGCATCCCAGTTCAGGCTGTGGTCAGAACAAGGCCCCTCGCCTTTCACAGCCAGCTGACATCAGAGCGGTCTGCATGGGACGGCGCAGAGCAGAGCTGGCGGCGATCCGCATGGCTACGTGTTCCCGCCCCGTCTGGTTGTGCGTGCCAGACAGGTGTGTAATCTCGAATTGGAGAGGATGGTGGGCACTTCAGATGAGCACGCATACAGTAGCCCTGGCAGAGAGGCGTTTAGGTGGGGAGGAGGAGCGTGTGGACCTGCCAAGACCACCAGCACAGATTGTGTGGGCCTGCCAAACCTGGGTGACCTAGTCACTATCTCCGTCCAGACGCCTGGTGTCTCTGGGTATCAAGTGGTTTGTGTTCATATCAGAATGAAAATGCGTCCAGGGTTGTGTCGTCCATGTAATAGAGGCGGACTGTTTTGTATTCTGTTTTAAACAAGAAGTGTCTTTATGATCAGACTGAACCATACATGCGTCACAACAGACGACGTGAGCCCAGAACTGCAGGCTCATCAGAGACCAGGGCGGAGTTATAATTTCACGTTATAATTTCATTTATGCTCAAGCTTTTTCAAATACAATCGTGGCTTAAAATGCCTCAGACACTTTAATGATCTTATCTTATCTAAAGTATTAAATTAAATTGAAAGGTTTAGAAAGACACAACACAATTTGTATATATAGGCTAAGGACTGACTCCTAAACAAATACTTTATTAACAAATTCTCAGTACTAATTTCCAATACAAACATTTCTATAAATTGTGAGAAAACATTTCTCAAAAACGTTTTTTGAAATCTTCCATGAACTACTTAAAAATAATGTTTTTGATATACAATAAATAACATTAGTAGGAACTTTTTTAATGTTACCACAATGTTTTCTGATAACTCTAAAAGCACTTTTAAAGAACATTAGCCAACGTTCCCTGTCAGCTAAGAAACAACCCTTAAGATTTCACCTTTGAACACACACAGAAATAAATAAACAAGCACATCTTCTGATGTGAAGACCCTGTATGCAAATGAGCGAGGAAATGTCAAATTTGCATAGATTTTCAGTGACCCCCGATGCTGTCTACCTCCCAGCAAAAGTTGCCGTTTCCTCTGACAGCCCGGGCCGTTGTCCAGACACACTGTTATGAAAAGCGTCCGTCTAAGAGAGTGAGTGTGATGTGAGCTGACAGCACAGCCTGAGTGAGTGACTGTCTACACACACACACACACACACACACACATGCTCTGGGCCTGGCTGAGCTCTTACAGAATCCAGAATAAAACCACTCAATTATGCAAATGCTTTTGTAATTTAATCAATTAGGAGTTGACCGTACATCAAAAACTATTTCAGTAACCCGAAGCTCTTCCATGCAGAGACGCTGTGATGGGTTTGATTGAGGCTGGAAACGGGCGACATCAGTGTGGCGTGTGATCGCATGTGATTGGACTTAAATCACAATCACATTTCATGTGAGTTGAAAACACTTGTTTATGTTATTCAACGTTACTGAATGTTATTAATTGTAACATTTGTGGAGATTAAATCTGTGCATTTACACTCAGTTATAATTTGGTCAGCCATTCAAAATTGCTGGTTAACCAAGGTGACTGTATTTGGGCCACTGTTTTGTATAATTTAATAAACTACATGACTAAATGACACTATTATTGTTATATCTATTTTAATTTGCATGTAAACATTATTTGTATGTTATGTTTAAGTATTGCGTGTTTTATTTATATGGAGGATCATTTAAATTTGTGGTTATATTAATGTGTTCTGCCCTCTACCGGTCACCGCTGGAAGCGCAGCAGCCTGATTTCTGTGTTTATTTGGATTCAGACTAATGTCTGATTTAATGTCTGATTTAATGCCTGATTTAATGTCTGATCTAATGTCTGATTTAATGTCTGATCTAATGTCTGATTTAATGTCTGATTTAATGTCTGATCTAATGTCTGATTTAATGTCTGATTTAATGTCTGATTTAATGTCTGATTTAATGCCTGATTTTAATGTCTGATTTAATGCCTGATTTAATGCCTGATTTAATGCCTGATTTAATGTCTGATTTTAATGTCTGATCTAATGTCTGATTTAATGTCTGATTTAATGCCTGATTTAATGTCTGATTTAATGTCTGATTTAATGTCTGATTTTAATGTCTGATCTAATGTCTGATTTAATGTCTGATTTAATGCCTGATTTTAATGTCTGATCTAATGTCTGATTTAATGTCTGATCTAATGTCTGATTTAATGTCTGATCTAATGTCTGATTTAATGTCTGATCTAATGTCTGATCTAATGTCTGATTTAATGTCTGATTTAATGCCTGATTTAATGTCTGATCTAATGTCTGATTTAATGTCTGATCTAATGCCTGATTTAATGCCTGATTTAATGTCTGATCTAATGTCTGATTTAATGCCTGATTTAACAAGAAATCTTCACGCAACCCACTTATTTAAAATGCACGCTAATAATATATTCGTGCATGTCGCAGGTCTGCACCTTAAACAGTTTCATTCTGGTGAAATAATCCCGGAGGAAATGAATTTTATTAGCCAAATATATCCACGAAAATGCCAAATGTCTGTTTGGTGAAATGCCAAAGTCTTAAAAGAAACAAAGCAAAATAGAAAAGATGTGCTTCTGTTGTTCTTTTACAGAGAAAACAAAGTTGTGGATGTAATTTAATTATCATCATTTGGCTGCCATGTATATGGTTTCATTTTAACACGTTATATGTTTCTATTATTATTTAAAACATATAATCTATCACCATAATCTCCTGAAACATTGAACCAATGCAACTAAACTCTTTCATTTAAATGTAATATTTTAACCTATAAAGATACATTTTAGAAAATAACTGAGATGTAAGAATTAAGATGGAGTTTCTGAGAAGGTTGATAAGAGTCACACGTCGTATGGAAGACAGACGTGAGACGTGTGGAGCAGATGTGATGTTTTCACTGCTACCCGGTTCACGTCTGAGAGCAAAGGCATCTATTATACATACATAAACCAAACGGCAGATGTTGTCAAAGACGTGGGTTTTGTTGTCGTTTCGTGCTGGGAATCGTATAAATGGGACAAAGTTGTAGTTTTGATCGTGTAAGTTCAATGGTGAAGATACACAACTGCGTGTTGCATAAACGGACCCGTGCGGATAAGGTAAGACACCAAAGTGAAAAGTTGAGTAACTACTTTAAAGCCACGTAAGGTAATATTTTAAACAATTATTCGTATATTTATGCAAAGTTTTCATTATGAAACTAAACTAACGTCTAAGCTAACAGGGAACGTTTACAGAATGTTCTCAAACATTCTCCAAAGGTTTTCTCAAAGGTGTCCAAAACTGTGTTGGGTTTGTGTATATTTCACCTTATAATGAGTGTCATTTAAATGTATCTAGTCATCCTATATTATAAACAATAAAATCATTTAAACTCTGCAATATACAATATAGGCAATATTTAAAACTATGCATGTATTTTATTTCTGTATTGACATCCAATCACTAGTATGTCAACTATTTGTTCACTTGTGTCTTATGTGTTTCTGTGCCTCTATTTTTAGGAGAAACATCATTAAAAGAAGAAACATTGGAGAGTTTCATGAAGCCTCCTGAGATAGGAGCAATTAAATGTTCTTTGAGAAGAACCCTGGATGAGGCAGGACTCAGCAGCAGAACCGGATGGTCCATCCAGAGACCCGGCTGTGAGCTGTGAAGACACGGAACAGATTTTCCTCAAACGCTGTTGTTCTCAGCCAGGTCCACGGCGTGAGTCTGATGCCAGCCACACTTCACAACCGGTTTGGCCGGAGTCGCTGTGAGAAACCGTTCTATTTGTTGTGTCTTCACCAGATAAACAAAAAGACTGGGGAAGGTGGAAGAAGAGGGGAGGGCATAGTGGGGTATCTGAGGGGGGTTAGGTTGCCCACATGGGACACGAGCCATCGCAAGCTGGACAGACTCTTCATCATATGGCAGTCTTACACACGGCACATGGTTCTCACTCAAACCGACAGCCACAACAAGTCTCTAGCCAAACCCAGCGCCGGGACGTTTTTGGAACGCGCGGATGGCTCGTCTTCAGTCGATGACTGGAGATCGCACGCCGGCTCCAACGAGTATCCCTTCAGATTTTGAATGTTTGATGACACTGTCTGAAGATCGAAGCCAAAGGTGTCGTACGACCAACTAAATAACAATTACAAAGTGTTTTTTGTTATGTTTTATTGTTTGATGAAAATGTGGGTGTGGTGTTGGCCACAAAGTTTTTACAAACAAAGCTGGAATAATCCCAAAAATGATGTATTTTAGAGCTGTGTGTGTGTGTGTGTGTGTTTGGCCTCTGACAGTAAATGAATTCAAGGCATTTAGTCTGACTGGCCCTCCAGTGATTCTCAGTTGGTTTGTGCAATAACCTCTGTGTTATTAGGACACACTATCATACTTTAATGACTCTTTATGAACAAATTAATATTTAATGGGTCTGAAGAAATGAACAATGTTCATACACACTCCCGCTCCATAGAGTGAATGAGATTCCAGCAAACAGAGAACATTCCCTTTACATTCTTTCAATGTTAGCAAAGTTAACATAAATGTTGTTCCAGTAATGTTAGCAGACATTTTTTAAAATATATTTAATATGTCCAAAACATTACTCTGTTTATTGTACATTATTCATATAAGTTGTTAATGGAACTTCACAGATATTAAATAAAATGTTAAAAATATAACCAAACATTCATTCTTATTACATTCCTAGAACATTTAAAATCACGTTCTGAACGTTTTCATAACCTAATGGAAATGTTCAGCCAGTGTATTATGTTTTTCCCTCTTTATTTTCAGCACAAATAGCTGGAGGTTGGATGAGGTATGAGGCATGAGGCAGAGCAGAGGCCAGGAAACATCCTTTTAAAGGATCTGCAGAGCTCTGATAGCACACAATCCAGCACAGAGTGACCAGGGCCAAAACGAGCCTTTCCTCCCACTTCAAAGGCAGGACCTCCTTCTCCAGCAAGATTATATGGACTCTAATGCCTGCTTGGATTGAACCTGATTGTGCTTTTCTATCTGCCCACCCAGACGCTCCATCATTCTGCAGCAGATTGTACGGACCCCCGCTCCCCTCCACACATCAGTACCCAGCCTGCTGCCCACTCCCTAAAGGATGGACCAACACCTGCTGTTGGCAGGCGCTGCCGGACCCCCACCACCCCCCACCCCTGCGCTGTCTTCTTCACGAGCTCCAGAGCTTCAGGGTGATTCCCTGTGAGGAAGACAAGGGCTTCGGGCCACCTTAAAGCTAACAGGGAATGTTCTCAGAACATTGGAGAACGTTCTCTGAAAGTTGTGTCACGTTAACAAAAACATTTTTGCAGTAATGTTAAAAGAATGTTTTAATATTGTATGTGAGATGTTATTCTGAAGGATTAAAATGAAAAATTACATAAAAAATGTTTGAAAACGTTCTTATAATGAAGCATTAACGTTAATACAATGTTTAAAAATGTGGAAACGTTAAGTGGAAATGTTAAGAAAACTGGTTGGCTTTGTTGCTTTTTTTAGGTCTTGCAGGGATTATTAGTTGGTTGTCATGACCAGAATGAAACTAACCAGAAAACGCTGAAGAGAGAGTAAATATTCAGTCATGTGCTGGAGTCAGTGAGTCAGTCTTCATCAACTAATGGCTCATATGATTGTGTGATAATCCTGCTATAGGTTAATACAGGCTCATGTTTGTGTGCTCACAGTTCACTGTGGTTAGTTAAACAGCACTAGTGAGTCATTAAAGCACATTTAACTCATTCGTTTTACGGTGTAAGTGCATTTATAAAACCACAAGCGGGTTGTTTTTGATTTAAACAGATTTACTTTTTGTTTTTATTAGATGTTTACATGAAAACTTGTCTTGTGAAACTGGTCACAGTCAATGTAATTTAAAACGAAAGCAAAATACTGTCTTTCTGTCATTAATTATAGCAAGTCCTGGAGGGCTGTTCACAACTATAATGTTTTTCATTAATGCATTTCTGAATAATTTACATTTATGTTGCTTAAACATATTGTTTCTAAACTGACTAACTGTTGCATTATGGGTTTGACCTTATAAGGACTTCCTGTAAGATGTATAAAATGTATCGACTGATATATTTTATTATATAATTAATATATTTTAATTTGATTTTCCTATTTGTTTACATCTCAACCTCAATTCAATCCGTTTCTAAATTATTGCCATAAAGTGCAGTAAAATTTCAGTTATTTGAGGCACAATTTTACAGCGGTAACCTCACGCGATGAGGTTTTTGAGGCAAAAGCATCACAAATTTGCATGTCCAGATTTGTTGCCAAAAAAGGGGAAATTATAATTAGTTTTTGTTAGCTTTGAGGCATTACCTTTAAAAGCCGTTGAGTTTATGCCAGAAGTGTGTAATGGCCTATGCTAATTTAGGCCTGATTTTTTGATGCTCAGTATGGCATGAGTCCTGTGGCTGTATTTTACGTGCATGTAGGTTAAAGGACAAGAGGAGGTTGTAATGATAAAGTGGACACAAATGCTAGCAGTGCCTCTGATCTTTAAACTGGGACACTGAAGCTTAACAAAGTCTGATGCTTTTGATTCGCTGTCACTGATCTTAATGGCAACCAATGACACGAATGCTAGTGCTAGTGCTAGTTTCGCTCGATTCCTAGGGCCTCTCACACAAGCTGTGGTTACTTCAGTAGCAGAATTGGGCCCGTTTCACAATTTGCTTTTACAATTTTCTCTGTATAAACATTTATACTTAATGTACTGGATGAGATATTAAACAATATTTTTAAAAGAAACAACTTTCAGGTTTAGTTAACATGGGGTTGAATTATAAATATTTTGGTTTTGCTTTTCATTTCTAAACCAATTTAGAAATTGGTTAAAAAACTGCAACACAAAATAAAGCAGTTACACTGAAATTGAAAACTTTGTGCCCAAGCTTAACCGCTGTATATTTGTAAAGGTTTTGCATGACATTTTAACCCTACATTTTCACATGCATATTTATATTTTAAAAGCAGAGTCTTTGCAGTGGCAGAAACCACACGGATATAAACGTTTGGTTTGTTTGGTGGTTTAGCTGAGCGATGCGAGCAGAGGGAGAGGTTTAGACGCATAATTGAACGTTTAGGAGGACAAGCTTGGGGTAATTACACTAATGAAGAGCAGTAACTAATGAAGTCATCTCTCCCGCGACACAGTCACAGTCCCCTCGTACCATTACTCTCCATTAATCTTCCATAATCACCCACACTGCCTTACAGACAGAGAGGCACGCAGCAAAGAATTATGGGATAGCCAGACGATATAAGGCACATCCTAGTTAGCGGGGAACGTTCTGAGACAGTTGGCTAACGTTCTGTAAAGGTTCTCTTAAAAATCACTTTAAAATGTAATGTTAGTGGAACGTTTTTTAAACATTATCTAAAAATGTTAAAACATGGATGTTTTTAACTTCAAAAACAACGTTTAACGATTTTTAACATTCATGGAAATGTTGTGGAAATGTTCCTACAACCTATAATTGTAAGCTGGAATTTTATCCCTTATAAAGACAATTGGCGGTCACTTGCAATTATTTTAAAACAACTAAATAAAATTACTTGTAAGAGTAATTCAGCGCTCAGTCGCTTTAAATCAGTTTGAAGCGCTGCATGTCAGATTAAGCGGCACACACTGTTTCTTTCTAAAGTGATTTGAACTGTTTGACCTCAAGGCATTTTGGATACGGACCACCGCTCCAAAACAACCCCCAGTGGCTGCCGTCCAGCTTCTAGTGAATTTTTTCATTGTGTGGAGCGAATAAAAGAGTGTTTTATATAATAACAGACAATCTTTGATTTTGTATTATTGTATAATACGTGTGTGTATCGATTATTCTCATTATTAATTATTATAATAAAAAGTGTACAAATATTGTATTTTTTGCTATGCAATTTGATGAYATTAGTGGCACAAAAGGTAAATACTTCAATATATATAGTTTTAATCAATATAAAATTATATACTGAAATAATGGGTGGCAAAGCCAGATTCAAACCTGCATTGTCCACATGAGCCTCAAAGCTCGACACGTTCCAACCACCAGGCTAAAGTTCAGACGATAAGTTAAATATTTACTAACGTGATTCTATTTGCATTTTCTCTGAAGGCTTTGGGTTACTCAGGTTGAGACATTGTAGCTCAACACTGATCTTAGTCTCTGATGCCACCCATTAACATTTAAACCTGGCAGAGTGCAGGACATATGAAGCATCATTTTACAGGCTGGTGAGTGACACTCTTTAAGTCCTGGCCCGCGTGTCCGAGCCCAGACCCGTTCCAGCAGCAACCACCTGAGTCTGTCACCAGAACCAAGGGCCTGCAGGGAGATAATGAGGTCCGGGGCAGCCAAATTCAACCACTGAGCCACTGGTCATAAATAACAGTCTTTGGTTTGTCTGACGTTAGGCTCTCACACAATGTTGTATGATGTTATTAGTTCCTTAAAAATGAGTTCCTTATGATGTTATTAGTTCTTTGGCACCATTCCTTAAAACCTCCACTTAAGAAAGGGTGCAAACATCTACTGGGTAAATTTAATACCAGGTTACGAAAGACCAAACAGTACCAACTGTACCAGGTAATACTATAATATCAGTCAATCACATCGGTTGTAAGACGATCAACACATCTGGTTTTTTGGATGTTCTATTTACATTATTTAATAGCTAAACACATAACAAAACAGAGTTTATTCAAAGATTAAGTTTATGAGAAATTATATATAATTATATAAAAACACTCTCTTAAAAGCTGTACAGGCTGTTTTTGATAACTTTGAGAAAACTTTGAGGGAACTTTTGAGAACGTTAGCTGGACTGTACATGTTGTTCACATGAAGCCCAACGTGGATCAGAGAGTAATTTTGTTATCAGGGGAAAGGGGGATTTTGGAAAACCCTCATCCATCGGGTGTTAGATGTGAAAGGTGGCGTTTCAAAAAAAGTGGCAGTATCGCACGGTGCCCGGGGTCCCTTAATGCGGTCTCTGGGGCCGGGCCGGTGTGAACGCCAGACAGCTCCGCGTGTCTGTTAATCTGCGTTCACCGTGAAAGGGGGGCGCACGGGTGGGCTGCCAAAACACGAGATCCACTGCAGATGGCTACACTTCCATATTCTGTTTCTTTGCTGGCCGACTTTCCATCTCACCCGCCGATATTCACATGCATGAATGTGCCGTGAATACGAGCATCATCACTTTCCCCCCGTTTCCCCGTTTTTTCCCGTTTTCACCCCCCGCCGGTCGGCGTTATGAGACTCGGGTGTGTGGATGTGATGTGATCACGGTTTTGCATGTAGCGAGGTTGGGTTGAACCGCTGATGTCCCCAAAGTGGGCGATGGAGATGTTGGGTACCGCGCATGGCGCGCGAGCTCAAAGTGCCTGTGATGTCGGCACGGCATCTCTGGGTTTGTGCCGCAGCACCGCGTTGGACATCTGCTCGGGCTCAGCGAACATATGTCTCCACAGCACTGTGTTTCCAAAATGAAAAAACATAATGTCTGTCCAATTAAATATGCAAAAAACAAACACCTTTTAACTAGCTGCAAAGAAAATGGTCGTTTTGAAGTTTTGCATGTTGATTTGGGAACTTCTGTGTGTTTTGAAACTGTTGAAAGAGCTTCTGAGGAACATCAAGAAATGATGAGATCTTTATATTATCTCGATGGTTTCTGTTCAGTAGCGATGAAATCAGACAGAGATCAAACGGAGACCTTTGCTTAAGACTCGGTTCTCATACATTTCTCATGAGAAACGCACCTTGGGTGTCCTTGAGAGTTTCAAAGGAGATCTCACCAATGTCTCCATCTGTGTCTCCATCAAAGTCAGCAATGAAATGTTAAAGATTTATAAACATTTCTGATTAAATGTAAGATTTAATGTTATCATATTTATTTTGATTCATCTAGACAAGACATCTGAGACAAAACATGTTTTCAGCAGGACTATGTAAACATATAAATCGTAACTGTACATCAAGCATATTTTTATCTTACACACATATTGTGTATTTGGGCAGACATCTCATATCACCTCTAAAACAAACTGTTGTGTTAACCCCACTAACTATGACATAATGAATTGCATTGTTTGGTCTCACTGCGTCCGGCCACAGGAAGTCTGTCATTTGTTGGTTAGCGCATGGATTTGATGGACTGTGGCAGGAGCCACGAGAGCGCTGGAGTCGTACCGTAGCCTGATCAAATTAATTATGCAAAACAGCCAAAGAGTCGAGGGCCAAAACTTCATTGTTCTGTGTGATCGGTCCAAACCAGGTCCCTCAAAACTCAACCGGTCAAGGAATTAGAATACAGCAGTTCTGATGTGTCATTTCTAAGGGATATTAAGATCTCATTGAGACAGGGCCTTAGCTACGGTGTGATAGGTGAATGCGATTTAAGAGGCCCATGGGTACAGGGGACCCCAAAACTGTTTAGGTAGCGCTGAGGTCAGGAGACAGGGGGCCAGAATGAAACCTGTCTATGAAATATGCTCCTGTATAGCTCAGCTGGTAGAGCATTGTGTTAGCAGTGCAAAGGTTAGGGGTTTGATTCTCAGGAAGCACATGTATTAATAAGAAATTCTGTAACTTGAATGTACTGTAAGTTGCTTTGGATAAAAGCATCTGCCAAATGCATAAATGTAAATATGTTGGTTATAAGATATAACTTTACAACGATGAATAACTGTAAAATGTTTGAGTAAAATATAAACTTTATATCATTCAGATCACAGCTTTAATCCACTAAGTTTTTGGCTTTGTTTACACAGAGTGGCAGGAAATCACCTTCACAAGGCCACTGTCCTTTTCTTCCCGTCCTACACGTTTCTCCATTTTTCCTGCTTTCCTCTCATTTTTCTCTCCACACCTTTTCTTGCACACGAGGAACTCTGCCAAAATCTCAATATGTTGTTCATCTAAAGTGACGATTTTCAATTAATGCCTTCATTCATCACAGTACAGCATCTAATTCTGGAGGTCCTGTTGTTGAAGGAGCCTGTGCTACGATTTATGATGCTTGTGGACCTCAAGGCGAGACGATGTTTGTTGTAACTTCAGATTAAACTTTCTTAAGGTTTCCATTAATTTATTTGTTGTCATTTCCAAACATTGTCAGTATTATTACCTTAGTATTATGAGTCTGTTTCTAAGTATGTTTTTAACAAATTTGTCACAATAAAAGTATCTCCTTTGTAGTGTAAACCTACAAATAAAGTGTTTTTTTCTGGTCTAAATAAACAGTTTATAAATGGAGAATTTTGCAGTGCACTGGCTCCCATAGCATTATAATGTATAACATAACATCATGTTAAGAAAGGCTATTTAACAAACCCTGTTTTTGCAAGTTTTTAATATAATTCTTTTAATATATTTTTTAGACGTGCATTTAAATATGAATCGTTGTTATATTATTTTTCAATATTGTTCCCCAAAAAGTTGCGTGAAAAATATTGTTATTTTATTGTCATTGTTATTTTATATAAGCGCCGACGCTATATAGCGTGACGTCCTGCGCCTGCGCACAAACGCGTCCTTTCCCGCCGCCGATCACCTGAGCGACACCTGAGGTAAAATGTATGCCGTCCTTTCTCCGTTTAAATGCCATTGATGGAAATTAATGTTATTTTTTTGGCTATCGCTGGATATTTGTGCTCGAGTATTTGCTTTCAAAAGGCGATGTTAGTCTGGGATTAGTTTGTAAACGCTTGTGTTATTGTTGACAGGTGTCGCGTTTTGCCGTCGCGTGTTTTGACGTAACATACGTTTTGTTGAAATGTTGTCTTGTTTTAGTTACATAGTTTAATGTTAATTTTGTCACATTTGTGTTTCGATTACGAGTAGATTGGTTAATGGTCGTAATTGTTCAATATCGCTGAATATGTTGTATACGTAAGGTGTCATGGCAACGCCTTTGCTTTACTATGTTTCACAATTGCTGTACTATGGTAACCATGCATGTTTATATGTTTATGTCTATATAATATATATATATATATGTATGTATGTATGTATATGTGTATATGTGTATATGTATATATATATATATATATAATGTGCTGTATGTTGTTTAATGAGCGTTTTGAGTTATTAAGTTTTGAGTGTTAAATTATTGTGACTTTGGGTTGACGGGCAGGAAGATGACTGAAGGTCAAGACAGGGTTGAAGTTGCTGTGAGCAGACATGGGACATGTCAGTGACGGCTTTGGCCTCCATTCATCGCCATTCTCTCAGATTAGCTGTGATGTGGAAGGACACTGCAGCGGGTACATTGTGAGGCGAAAACGCTACACAACACAAACCGCCTATTGCCATAAATGGCAGAATGGCAGTACATCTTGTTTTGGGGAGATGTAGCGCAGTGGCATTTGGCATACCTTATCTGCATTTGGCTGCCATTCATAGTGTCTGCAGGGCTTTTTTTTCCTGCGCAAACATGCGTCCCAGTTTTGTACCCGCGCAGCAAAGCAAAACCTTCAAAAGTTGTGTGTTTTTCCTGACTCGAACGTCAACTTTCCGCTCGCAGAATTGATGCGTGCCTTCAAACGATTCATTATGATGTCTTTAAAGGGCTGTGGGTATAAATAGCACTGAAGGACACGGTGTTGTGTCCTGAAACGTTCTCCAAGAAAGGTTATCAATCATTAATCTGTTGCGAGGGTTAATTGTCTTGGAGATGGTTTCCATGTCAACGGACTAGCGAAATGACCATCGCTTTATAGGCGTTTATCAACTCCAATATTTACAGAAGGATGTTGTTTGGGTGTGATTGTAATGAACTCGAAGCTGGTGCAGCGTATCTTGGCCACGTGAAGATGCTAGTAGCAGATGGTACTTATGGCCATAGCTCAAGCCTTTTCTCTTTACCCAACTTTCTTATCTCTGCCAGGCCCTCAGTTTCAGGCTGTGTGTTGCTGGCACCCGTCACGTACAGTTTTCTGTTTAGTGGCACGGCACAAGATGCACACAGGCTATATTGACCATAAACATAAACAGTTATGTGTGTATTAAGACCAGCTGTCTGTTTTTTTTCCTTCACGATTTAGCATTTTTTTGCAAAGTTTATTTTTTTTGACATAACACTCTTTTTAATCCAATTTTTGCTCTCTGTTACAATCGTAATTCTTAACACTTAACGTTTCGCACTTTTCACGAGGTTGTAAACGTAATGGTCGCGTGCGGAACGACCCCAGCCAATTGCTCTGGATCTCATTCTCGTTAATTTCAGGCAGGTTTTTCAATTTCTTGCCGTAGCAAAACAATGGGCTCATTATTGGACGGTTTTCCTGGCTTCCTCTGGCAAATTGAAACATTTTGGAAAGCGCCGAGGCGGACGGATATGTGGTGTGTTTCTTATTGGTGGCGCACAATTGCAGCATGGCCCTTATTACTTTCTTTGTTTAGCGCTTTCTTTAACAAAAGTGTTGGGCCAAATCAAGCTACACTTGCTGCAAGTTGGTAATACGGTGGCAGTAAACTTCTACAACACTTCGTAATGGGCAAGTCTAGTTTTTGTTCTGTCATCCCTTGAATACAACAATTTTAAAGTCACTTAGCTCATTGGTACGAGCGTTAGCTGAATCTTAAAGAACAGTGTCGTTTCTGTTTTCGTGATTATTTCAAAGACGTTGTTGAGGTATCAGTCATGCCATCCGGGTAATATAGATGCTAACAAGACCACAAATGATGAGGAAACATTTATTTGGCTTCATGCAATCCCCTTTACAGTTTAATAATCTGGAACATTATGGCATCTGCCAGCAATCAGTGGGGAGAATGCATGGAAATAAACAGTCTTGTTTAGACTCGGGCTTCCTGGTTTTGTCAACTGCCCTTGTACCTCATGTGGTACTTCGCATTTGCCCTGCCATAGTTTTCTGTTGTTTTGAGTCAGTCTTTTGAGGATAATAATGGTTATTGTCTGAGGTCACTCGCGTGGGCTTTGCTCGTGCCAGTTCACATTAATTTGAGGTCTTTTAGTTAATAAGAAATGCACAGAAATGCAAACACTGTCTTTCGTCTGTTGAATCCATGTTTGAATTGGAAATGATTGTTTTATGCCACGGTTGCTAGGGTGCCGTTTCGACGGGAAATAAAATCAGTGTGTTCCACCTGCTAGTCATTTTTAAATAGATAAATTTCGTAAACACAGCCGTGTAAACAATCAAAAAGCGTTTAGCCTAAAGTCACCTAAGAATAAAACGCAGCGTTCAACCAGTCGTGATGTGACGGACCGCAGCACATGAGAATGTTAAATGTGCATGAAGGCAGTAATTTGCTTTGGAAAATGAATTTGTCATATATGCAATGTAAAAGCGTGTAGTCAATGTAGCATGCTAGCGGCGCATGCGATTCATTGTAGCCTGCCAGCAGCATGTTATGATATTCTTAGTTTCCAACAAAACAGGTTTGTTCTTTAATTCATTTATGAAACCAGCACATGTATAGCAGATCTGTACAGTTCTGACCCGCCTCGAATTAAACAAGTTTCTGTTACAGAGCAAAGCTGTACGTGATATGATGGGTGCTGGAAAGTTTTCCGTTGTGAGTTTGTGCCAAAGTAATGAAAGAAAACCAGATGTTGGCAGTCTTGTTTTTGGGCATTTGAATCAGAATACGGTTAGCAAGGAGATAACATACGTACACATTTGGTTAAGTTATTGAATTTTCACATAAATTGGAAAAGGCCTTTCAACCACCGTATGAATAGATTGATTGTTAAATCCGAAATGTAATTTAACTCAAACGCATTCCAGCGTCTTTTGTACCGAGATCTAGGGGCCGTGTTGTTTTAAAAATGAAAACATTACACAAAGTCCCTGGTCATGAGTTTACTCACACATTAACGCTGTAACCTGTATTAGTTTCTTGTTTCTAAGTCTGTGTGAGTTAAGTGCTGGTTGTAAGATTTTGAACTATATATATATATACAGAAACTGTGTTTTATGGTTAGCCTCTGTATTATGTTTTTGAAACCTAACAGCTAGAGTTGTATAGTTGTAAATATAAATATGTTCTTCATCATTATTAAGTTTGTGTTGGCTAAGATTATGGTATAAAACGTTTTAAAAAGTGCTTGTCTGAAACTTTAGAGCACAATTCCTCAGAGCAGGTCAGATCAGTACAATAGCGCCTTCTACTGGTGAACATGGAAATATTTGGGTGAGCGATTTGTGCATTTCAGGGGTGTTCGTTTTGTCCCCATGATTTGTATTTGTTAATTTTTATACATGTATTTTTGAGTTTAAAGACATATAGCCATCAGTGTGCAGTTTTTTAATCTACCAAGAGGTTGTTGTATATAATATAATGTTTCAGATACGTTGTTTGAATCAAGTTTAATTTTTGTAAATTACTATTTATAGTCTAACTTAGCATAAAGATAACAATTGTATCTGTTTCCCACAATTCTTGGGGATTTAATTAGTCGGCATGTTTTTGTTATTTAGTTTTACCCCCCGCTGGCTGCAGTGTTAGTCCAGTTTTTGGCTGTGTGAGGATTTTGTGAACCCTTGTGACCTGTGAGATGTATATTGTAAACAGTGCTAGCTGTCCACGTGGCACCGTTCCCAATGAGAGCCAGTGTCCAGACTCCTGTCTGTTTTGTTTCCGAGCGAGACTCTGCAGTCGGCTCTCGCATTATAGCGCCGGACCTTACGGTCCGTAAATTTTGTGTGGCGTTGGACCATATAATAATAAAATTTTAAAATATGTTTTTTCCTAAAATAATTTTGCACAGTCTATTTTGTAGGTTAAGTTGAATGTCGCAAATGTTAATAATATGATTTTAGCTACTTGTTATAAATCCTTTTTAGATTATCTTTCACTTCATAATGAGTTAATTGGCTCTTAAACTTAATGGAGGGTTAAATGGTTTTTAAATTTGTGGTGTATTTTGTGACGATTGTTAGTGTGTTTTCAGATCTTCTGGAAAATCAAAATAGCAGTTTTACTGAAGCGTAATGTCGGTTTGTCGCTTTCTGAACTGTAATGCTAGCATTAGCGTTTGCTAAGGTCTTCGGTTAAGAGTTACCTGAGCAGTTCTGCTTCCCACACAAGTGTGTTACATATCTCTGACCAAATCGCATTCCTCAGCCAACGTCACAATATACGAATTGTTTGATAGCTAGTCTCTCTCTCTCTCTTCTCAGGTATTCCCCTTAATTTGAAACCTAAAGCATGTATAACTCTCACAGTTTTGTTGCTGACCGCAGTTTGCTCATTTCAGAAAAGAACGTTAAAAACATAGCTTGACATCCAATTTGTTCAGTTGTTTTAATTGTAAAACAATCCACAAAGTATAAAAAGTAATAGAAAGTGAAAGTTACTGAAGCACACGAGGTAAAACAGTTTTTAAGTGCTTGTTTGGTTTGTCAGAAGATTAAAGTTTTCTTACCAAGTAGAAATTTACAGTGGTTATACTCACAAAATAAAACTCGAGAGTTGCCATAACGATAGCAGCACGGTCAGTGCCTCTAACCTGGTTTGTAAAAAAGCTGTTCAAAGCGTAGACAATAAAGGTGACCTGTCAATATCCGTTAAATATGTTTTATTGCACGCTTTACTATTTAAAGAAAATTTGCCAACTTTTCCGGCAGTAGGAACTCGTGGGGGATGAAGTCCAACACAAAACATCGCATGATAGTCTTTAAACACTTCCATCTGTCCAGCTGAATTTCAGGCTAATAGCCTGTGGCGCATCAGTTAGTTCCCCTACCGCAACCTGACTCTGTCCTATTAAATCTCTCCACTCCTCCAAAAAAAAGCTTTAGATGAAGGAAAAACAGGAGATCTCGAGCAGACACAAGTCAGCTGAAATGTGAGGATGATGATGATGATGGTGGTGGTGATGGTGGATGTGATGAAGCACGAGCCCTAATTAGGGAGAAAAAAAGGACCCCAGGCACTCACTGATGTGGAAAGAAAGGGCTCATCATTGGTGGTTTTTTTTTGTTTTTTTTTAAAGACCGCTCGCTCCGTGAGCAGATGACTGCCGTTCACCTTGCCACGGGGTCTGCGTGAGATTGGTTCATTGTCAAGGAGTTTTTTTTTTTTACCCATGATTCCATATGGTATGGAGTGGGCTACATGTTGCCCAACATGCCAGTGCAAATGTTTTCTCAATTAGGTGTCTTATCTCCGGTGAGTGCACTAGCATCAGATGAAGTTTGCTGACAGCGTAATGGCAGCTAAAACCTCGGAAGGCTCCATCAAATGGCAGCTTTGCTACGACATCTCGGCCAGGACTTGGTGGATGGTAAGTTGGCAGAGACCGGACCTTTTTTTCTTTCATTTTTTTTAACGAAACTTCCATCCATCGTCTTTATGAACACAAAAGACACTTTGTTGTTGTTGTTGTTTTTTTTGTAGTCCGCTCTTTTATATCCAGTGGGTCATTAGTTGTTTTTGTTTCAGTTTTGTTTAGGGTTTTGTTTAGTTTTGCGTAATTGCTCGTCTTTGAGTGCTGTCACATTCGTCTCCTTTAACTCTTTTCATTTATTGTCCATTTTGTTAAAGATGTCAAACAACAATTGACACGTACTTCATGCTTTTCTCACGCCAGACAGAATATAACCTCGACAACAAAAGACCTTTTGTGGCTTTCCCACAAGTGACAGTTTATTTCCTCACCCGGCTCATTCATTCATTACTTTTCCGCTGTCACCACGCATCCGTAAACGAGACGTCCCGCGCCGTTTTTCTTCCCTGCGTCTTCCATAGCGAAGTTTTCTGAAGGGCTCCAAAGTGGGGAGGAAAGGTCTTGCGTCGATTCTTTTTAATCCTTTGTTTACGCTGAGGTTTCGCGGTGACCGGGCTGCACGCGCAGTCACTCGGCGTGAGACGCTGAGCGCCGGTCCTCAGCTGGGACGCTCCGTCTTCGTTGCAATTAAAGCACGAGGCAAAAAACCCTCCACAGAGTTTTGGGACGAGAGCAGCTCTGTTCTGCGGTAGATTAACTTGCTTGTTGTGGTCAGAGAGGCCGGACAACCTTTGACATTCCCGTCGCTCTAACAGAAATGAGGAGAGGGGCAGAGAGAGAAAAAAGACTGGTTTGTAGATCGCAGGGAGATGAGGAGGGGTAAAGATTCACAAAGGTCCATTGTGGCCGGCAGTTACAAATGAGCCGCGTCGGTACATAAAAGGCTTTTTGGAGCGCCCTTGATTCATTAATAATAATAATTCATTAGCCCATCAGTAGAACCTGTATTATTATCTTCATTATTTTAATTGCTATTTTTTTAACATGCTGCATAATGTCTGATTTAACTTTCTGCCAAATTAAATAAAATGTAATTGTGTTGCCCGGAGACAATAACTGCATTATTGCCCGTCTAGCTGAGCGCCTACCTCAGATTTCGGATCACGTCTCTCTCTCGTCCACCTTACCCCTGCCTGTAACCTCACCCGGGTCACCAGCGGCACGCTGACGCGTCTCCGCTGAGAAAAGTTTGTTAGCGAGAAACTGGAGTACGTCTCGTAGCTTTTACTGCCTGTATGGGAAACCGCTTAAGTACCCAGATTAGAGAGAGGAAATGTTATATTCTGGTATCTGGATGCAGGGCTTAGAGAAACTGGTGTAAAGAGGGGTGCTGGTGTGTACAAATGTATCTCCTGCACACACACTGTGGGAATGTGAGGCTCTATATCGCCTGCTTGAAGTTTTGGTGGTCCTGCTAACTTTTTCCTTCATTTCTTGATTTAGGAGTTTAGGTTTTTTGTAGGATTTTGATTTTTTGTTAGCAGTTTTGGGGGCTAGTTAAAGTTTCGAGTTATGGCTTTTAATATTTGTTGTAAGTTGCATACCATGGCAGTACATGTCCTAATTCATTTGAACAACAAAGGTTATTTTAAGAGTCTCACAGGTAGCTGTGTTTTTTTAAGGTGATGGTTAATAGCGTTTTACCACAGTAAATGAGATGTTTATAATAATTAGATATGGCATTGTGAATGTAGTGCATGGAGAGTTTTGGTAATTAAGCTAATAAATGGTATACAATTTATTGTAACTAGGACATATTTTTCCTCTATTTAATATCTAATATAGTTTTAAAAAGTGCAATTTCAGATCTTATGTGTTTTGCACAAATGCGGTGTATACATTTTGTATATTTTTCACAATGCCACTTGTACCGTAACTCATGTTTTCTTATACATGTTAACAGGTGTAGATTGTTGAGAGAGGTTTAAATAAATAATCTGGCATATTTAAATTCAACACCCAGAACTAAGATAGTTTTATATAGGAGAGATTGGTGCACAAAAAGACTCGTAGAGCTGAGAGATTATTCCTGTGACCTGCATAAAATTGTATGTATTTGGTTTGCCCTGCTTTTCTTCCTTTAACCTACAAGATACAAAGTTTTTTATCCCATGGTCTTTAAAAGCTGAACTCTTAAAAATAACGTTCAGTATTTTTATATGAAGCGTGTAAGAGAGCGGCTTTATAGTTTATAATTATTCCTTAGTTTATTTTAATTTTTTTTTATAAAGATTCATTATACCTTAGTTTGTATTTTTAGTTTTGCCAGCGTTGGGTTGTCATTAATTTTTTTTTTCAAGAATGATTTGAAAGATGTCATCTTGCTAACCCTGTTTACTTTGGCTTTAAGTAATTCTCGTGTTGCCTAGATAACCAGTAATGTGCTTTATATTTAACATTATTCTAACATCAGTTGTTTTTTGATATTGTTCTAAATTTAACTTTGTATTCCACACGTCTATGTATTTATGCTTTAACTGTATAATTAAAAGTAAAATGACAATTTAAACTTAAGTTGATTTGACCGAACGTGTTTAGTAATGCCCAGTTATACGTTTAAGATGCTAGAACGAATCACAATAATAACATTTAACATTCGTTAAAAAGTTTCTTTTACCCTTGAAATGTCTGTGTTAAGCCTTTATGCACAGCGACAATCACGTGTAAGGTGCATAGGGTTGGAGGTTGCAAATCATGAGTGACGTCCACTCAGTAGTGCGCTAATGCTGCCCTGATAGGATCTCTTACCACCTGAGGGGCTAATGGCTTTTATCCCCTGTGCAATTGGCACTTCTGTAATCTGCTTGTCAGTGGGCAGACACCCCCGAGGGGCACAAATGTGTTGATTTGTAGATCAGAGTTGGAGGGCATAGCTTGGGGGCATGAGATCACTATAGGTGCTGTTGGAGATACCCCCCCTTGATTTTATTAGGTTTTAAGTGATTGCAAACAAAGTGAGATTGCATAACTCTGTGTTATTGCATATTTATGTTTAAATATATTTAGGTTATTTTTTTAAGGTACTGTTAAGAATTCATTTTGTTTTTAATATGACCTTATATGTGTCATTATAACTGTAATTATATGTAATGTAAAACACCGGTAATTAAGGTCTTAAGGCGAAGTTTTGAATGCATGTAATGGAGAATAAATTATGCATTGGTTGGCAATTATTACATATTGCATTTAGATTATTATAACTTTACATCATTCATAGGTCAGAGAAAATGAGTAATTACGTTTGATTAGCATGTCTGTGTGCCCTGGTCTCTTTATCTCTGTACAGTTCAGGGTGACTAAATAAAAATGAAGCTCGATCAATTATTTAGCGTGCCGCTAGCGCCGATTGTGTCGCTTGTGTTGCTGTATGGAAGTTGTTTGTGTTTTGTAACGTGGAGTAGTTTTTAAATATTGTTTTTGCAGTGCATTGTGCAGTGAGCTTTTGCACTGCAGGTAATTGCATTAAAACGTTAGTTGTACTGATTTTGAAAGGTATAAAGTTTAATAAGTTAATAAACGTTGCAGTTTTATTTTAGTAACATGCACTGTGACACGAGGAAGCTCAGTAGAAACGCTAAAATCACATAACCGAAACTAAAACAAATCCGTTGTGGCGTTTGTAAATCTGTTGTGACGCCTTGTTTTACTCAACGTCCTGTTTTGCCTGCTGTTGTCGAGGACAGTGCTGTTGTGTGTGTGTCTCTGTGTGTGTGTGTGTGTGTCTCTCTCTCTCTCTCTCTGTGTGTATGCCTGTGTGTGTGTGTCTCTGTGTGTGTGTTGTCGGAGTGGAAGATGTTTCTAATTTGTCCTCCTCCGTGGACTGCGGAGAAATGATTAGAGAAAAGGAAATTGGAGGATTAAAATTGTCTGCTTGAACTTCCTGAGCGCCGCATGCTTTCTCAGCGTCTCTGCTCAGGGACTTCCAGGCCGAGCCCCGAAGCGAGGGAGCAGCCCCTCTGTCGCACTCGTTCGGACCTCCAGAGCGGCGCTGGTGCTCAGCACGGGTCTGCTGCCTACAGTGACTCTCAATCTGTTAATGTGCTTTTCATTACCAGCTTTGAGTGAGTCACGGAGCGCCCGATGGAGTCGGAATTAATTTGTCAAGGGGTGACGGGGCAGCACCTTTAAAAGAGCCGTTACATGCTTTTCTGTGAATCGAATATTTTCTTGTGAGTTTTGATTGTGAGGGAGAGACTACGGCATGCAGACTTCTGAAAAGACTTCTCAAATACGCTTTGCCTGCGTTTTGAACGTTTTCACTTATTGCCCAAAGAAAAAGTCGTTGAACACACTTTGACCTCTGGTGACAACGTTTGCGATGAGCCTTAAATGGCGTCTTAAAATAATCATTGAATGGGTGCAAAAAGAATAATGCTTTATGCATCCTTGAAACTGCAAAAAATATTGCAATAAAGGTTTGAAATTGCAAATACATTTTAGTAAATTGTATAGTTATAAATGACTAGTTTTCTATGTGATTTTTGTAAACGTTTCCTAGCAGGCCCACATGTAATATAAAGTCTGATTTTGTAGGCATGATTTCTGATCTGTGGAAGTTTCCGGACATTCTGTGTGAGTTAAGCGAAGGCTCTAATATCCGTTCCGATGTTTAATGTATTTGGGAGAAACGTAGCCTCAGGGTGGTGTAATTTTTTTGCAATGTGATGTATATCAGAAAGAACAAAAAAAATGAAGGAGGCTATTCACTTTTTCCCGGTTCCAAGAGCTTATTCGGTTACTTTTTTATTTTGTGGTTATATTTATACTTTTCCCACTTATTAAAAGTGCCTGGAGGGTGTTGAAGAAACGAATGCAGCGATGTGTGATGAGATCAAAATAATGACAGGTAAATGTGTAGCATTCTCTGAAGCTCTCGTTTGGCACATAATTGTTTTGTTGGCTTTCTATCAAGAGATGCGATGAAACAGGGATCAAATTTGGACGAGGCTCTGTGTAAAAAAGGGAAAAAAACAGCAGAGGAAGTAAAGAGAGACAGATCTGGAGTCAGTTCAAGATTATATCAGAAAACCTTTTCGTCGTATCAAATATGTTCGGCTGTTTTGTGGTGTTTTCAAAAATAGATGCAGTATGACAGATTTTCACCATTATTCCAGATCAAATTAGTCATTTTAAGTTTCACTAGTAGAACGTTGACTTTTTTTAATTGTTGATTTTCATATCACACAATGTGTAATTTTTAGTAATGAATTGAAGCATTAACTATGTATTTGTTAATCTAAACGATAACTAAAACAAACTAAACAAAAGCTACATTTAAAACGTTTCCCAAGCACAACCATAAAAAAACAAGTATTGTAGCTTTACCTTGTGGAATTACGCTACATTGAAACTTTCACATTATGCATATTACATACAGTATAATGTGCTGCGGTTTTCCATTAAAAGCAGCGGACAGGTTGATGGCAGATCCCAGCGGACAGGTTGTCGCTGCAGTGTGACACTTATACCCTTGCCAAGACCAAATGGCCTTTCTGATCACGCAGTGAGCTGGGCATGATTCGGCCCAACACGTATAAATATTCCTGAACGCTGTCAGTACCTGCAAAGTGTTTGTGTCCGTCTGTACGTGACCTGATACTATCGGTGCGCTCCATTTGAGACGGTCACTTTGTTTATCCTGTTGTTCCCCTTATACCTCCACCGCTCCCCCACTATCTAAGCCCCTCTTTCTGCTGTGGAATGAAAGGATCAATTGTGTGGAAGAGATTTGTGTGAAATCCCTGCTGTTTGGGGGAGTAAGGGTCGCCATGTGAGAAAAAGGACCCCTTTCTAATTCTGGCATGGATCTGCGTGGAGCGCCGCTCTCTGCGGGACACCCCCACCCCTTGGTTCTGCCGCTCGTTCGCCCGAGAGCGCAGTCCCTCACTTTCTCCCCCAGAGAACCGTGGCTGCTGGCCAAGACAGCTGGGTCTTTGGGCTGGTCTGGTGCCATTTTGTAGGGCTTGACAATAAGAGCGGAGATGCTCCCATACTGTAGAACTTTAGAACTAGGTTCTGTGTTTAATGAGAACTACATAAACTACATGAGGACAGAACAAACTGCTCTTTAATAGTCTTCAGGGACGATGTTTCTTAGTTTGGAGCTGTAATTTAATTTTATTGTCACTGGCACCAGCCAAACAAATGACACATTTTATTGTTAGTGGTGTATTTTTGTGTGACAAAAAATACAGTTTAAGTTTTTAATTTGCATTGTTGATTTTATATATTTTAGTGATTCAGTTGTTATTTATAATATAATGGCACAAAACCA
>JBAJNP010000247.1:51401-65218 GCA_036877545.1 Yasuhikotakia modesta | reverse complement strand
TTTTTTTTTTTTTTTTTTTACAAATGTTTAGCTAAGAATACCATTTAGTTTTGTGCCATTTATACCCGGTTATGCATAATGTAACTAAATCCAGTCACTGCCATTTTCAGACTAATTTCATATATTTTGCCATTTACGAGTTTGATCTAGCAGAGCAGAAGGGCTGATACCAGCTCTGTTAACCTCAGGATGTTTCTCTCAGGAGTTTAAACCAGCGGAAACGATTGCTAAACAAGGTATGGATTGTGCCGTGGCACGCAGCCATTTATCCTCCAATTATGGCCTCCGCCCAACACGCTCTCTCATCTTAGCGGTTTGGCACACTTTTTTCTTTTTCTTGTGCCTGTTTTCTCATTCTCCGAGCCGCAATCATCCATTTGTTTATGAAGTTTTTGCTGTCATGTCTCACTTGATGCCCGTCTTTCCGTGAACGCTGCGGCGGCTCGGACGAGTCGCGTGAATCCGTACCCGAGTACGAAGAACGCAAGTTTCATGGGAGTTGTCTTTTTCGTCATGAAAAAAATGAGAAACTGATTCCAAAAACACCATCTGGTATTTGGAGGGGTATGTTTGCGTGTGTATCCGTGTATGTGCGTGTTGGGGGTGAGAAATGTTTTTTTCCTCCCTCTATAGCGTTCCTCTTGGTCTCCAGCCACCCACCGTTTCGCTGCCAAAAAAAGGTGTAAGTCGCCAATTGAAGGGTGGAATTGTGGGTAGTATTTGGGGGGGCGGGGCTTGCTGATATCACTGGATCATGGCCAGAGCTATTATCGTTTTTAACAGCACCACCCCACTCACCTGCTCCAGTGTATCTGACAGATTGCTCTCCTAACGTTTATATTACTTGATTTATGACCACAGATCGTAGCCGCTGGCCCACGCCGTACGTTACGCCGGCCACAGCGCGTGATGCTTTTCGTTTAATACCTGTTAGTTCTGCGTCAGTCAAGTGCCGCTGCCGTTTGTCAAACTGTCAATCACATAAAATGTACCTTATACAGTAAATATCTAAACGAATGGCATTTTTGAACAACATCATTTGCAAACAAGTGATTATTCTTAAAACACTTTTCTTAACCAGTATTCATTATTTAAAAGCAACTGGTCTCAAGGTTAATGTGAATTAGATCACACAGGTGACCTAGCAATGCATTCACTAGTTTGACAATAAGTATCTATTGTATTATTATTAATATAAACCTTTAAAGTATGCTTATTTGTTAAATATTTTGCTTAAAACAAGTGCTTTAATTGGTATGTATAAATTGTTTTGTGTAGTGCATTGAGAACCAAATAATTTAAGAGTCTAAATTGCATGCATTTTGCAACATTTGAAAGCATTTTGTAACTTTATTTGTTGCAGTAACACTTAAGTACACAAATGCATTTTTGACTCATTACAATACACAGATTTTTTTTTTACTGTGGCTACCCAGTCTACCCAGTCTAATTGTCCTGTACTGGTGTGATCATTACAGATTTCTGATGATGATGATGAAGGCCCTGTGTGTTTCTGGTAGACTGTGACAATGTCTGACATGTGAGGGGCTGAATCTCACCATCATGTGTGAAAGTGCACAAAACAGTTTTGTGTGTGTGATAAGTTATAATTATAATATGAAGTTATAGTTGTTTTTGTTCAATGCTTTCATTTTTAACAGTGATCTTATTTTCAAAAATTGCAAGGCAGAATTCAAGATTCTCATACAATTAAAGTGGATGATTTATACTGCACAGCTGTGACAGTGTGTGAAAATAGTTAGTGGAACTCTCAATGTGTGAGTACATTAATAATTAAAAGATGATTTTGTTATTTCTTACTGTCCCACATGGTTTACCAGTTTTATTGGGAAGTATTTTACAGTATTATGGATTTATGACTATTATATTTTATTAAAGGTTTGATTTTTACAGTCAATCAGTTAAGTGGATAATTACAAGAATTAAAATCTAGACTGCCACTTAACTCAATTGGACGGATGGATTAGTGAGATTAGAGAGCGATCAAAGATGAGTGGGTTTGTTGTGTGACAATGTTGCTGCAATGTTGGGTGGGAATGTTGTTGCAACAAGGACAGCGAGGACAGGGGCTGTACAGTGTGTGAGAAGGGCAGTATGGACAGATGTCACCCAAATCAGGAGATTAAATATTATACGAGCGCCTCTGCGGTTGCCTCTGCGATGCTCCGTTTGTGGCCGGATAATGAGAGAATTGGCCTAATTTCAAAAGGTCAGCGGGGTGTCGCATGCGCATGGTTTAACCTGCCTGTTCAGTGACTCACTTACCGCCAAAAAAAGTCACCCTGTTGTTACGTTGCAGATTTTATAAGTTCTGTTTCTGTGAAGATGGATAACTATTTATTCGTAAAGTCTTCCTGTTCAGCGCAAAGATGGAGGCAAGTGTTCCGCTATAAGAAATGATGTTTCATTTGAGAAACGACACACTGGGTTACAGTGTAGCTGTAGTGTTTTTTTAGATCAGCGTTTATAAGATATAGTGGTATGTTTTCTTGCAGTGTTATGATAAACGGTGCAGATTTGATCTTCATGTTAATTTGAGCTTCAGTTTGTCTTGTTTGATTCTCCGCCCATCTACATGTAATTAAATTGATTCAGAGCTGTGCCTTTTCAGTCAGGAGCCTCATTACTTATGTTTGCTCTGTGCAGGGCACCCCGCGACCCTTCTAAACCTGTCGCCGTGTTACACGTGCCCCCGACAGGGGGTCCCGCTGACCCCGTGACTCTAGGGAGGCTGAACAGCTGGCGGGGGCATCTATGGAGGCCAGTGTCCCTGATCCAGCCCACAAGGGCAGGGGCGGAGCTTCTCCCACTGTAGAGTATGGTGGCACCTTTACTGTAAAATTGTGGGTTGTGCCCCGATTTCTGTCTGAGAGATGGTGTGTTCCAGCCTCGTAGCCTGGATCTCTTGCCCCCCCCACCCCCCCTTTTGGGCAGATTAAAGAGGCAGCCAGCTGGAGCCCGGGGACAAGCTGCTACGGGCCTCTCCAAGGTGACCCGTGGCAAAACTGGCAACACATCTGTAGCGCTGATGCGTCCAGGAACTCTGTCTGTCGCCCCTCTGTGGCGGAGGCTGCTGGCAGAGAGATGCCGGACGCCCTCCTGCTGTCTGGCAAAGGCCATGCCGGAGGGCACGGGGCCGAGGGCTGGAATATGCTGAAGTTATGGAGCTCATAAGTGCAGCATTTGGAAAGGACCCGTTTGGACCTTTTGAGAGAGAAGTTCATGCACAGATTATAAATGCAACCAGTGATTTCTGCTGTGGCGTAGCCGTTGAACACAATGCCAAGACTGTTTGTACATGTCATCGCTTGTGTTCTGTGGTAGTTGTGTAAGATTTTCATGTCTGTGTAATGATTACTAGAAGAAACCGTTTATGGTTCACACCGGTTCAGATAAAACTCTAAAACAGCCACTGCAGATTATTATTTTGGTATTTCGTTATTTCCTTTTACAAAGTAACTACTTTGGAAAAAGTCTCCCGGCCTCAGGCGTCAGAATTAAAGATCTGTTCTATTTTAATGTATTTTGATGCAGGGACAGTCGATTGCATTGCAGTGTTTGTTGAATCTGGTCGGTGGTGCTCAGGAAAATGATTTAACCGTGTTTGAATGCAAACGTTGAGGCTGCGGTGCCGACTGCTGCAGGATCTGAATGCTGGGTGGCAGCCAGACTCTGTATCCCAGACGATGAGCGTTTCAGTGTGAAGGTGAGGGCGTTGCCTTCTTAAGTGGAGACATCCTCTTACAATCAGTGCTCGTCACTGCAAATCCAAGCCATCCGCTGGCACACTCCACTCCCATTTAACTCTAATTGTTTCCATCTTCCCGTGTCTAAATGTGCTTCCCCTGTCAAATATCCTCTTCTCTCTCTCTTACCCTCTTCTGCTTGAGTATTTTTAATCTGTGGCTCTTGAGTATTTTTAATCTGCCTTAGACAGATCCTTATAGAGCCATATAGATCCTTATAGAGCCATATAGCTGCTGTGCATAGCTGGTGTTATAATATTACTGGTGTATATATTACTTTATAAACAACTGAAGTTAATTTTTTTTTATTTGCTTTTTTCTTTGTTTTTTTTCTTTGCTTTGTTTCAAAGCAGCTTTACAGAAAGTCATACTGCAGTGTTGTCATTGCCCCTGTGGAGAAGTTCAGTGAAACTTCCTCAATGCATTTATGCCTTTAGACCCCCTGTGAGCTAGCCAAGATGCTAGTTCTGGAGAAAAAACCTTGGGAGAAACCAGGTTCAGCCAGTGAGGTCTGTTCTATTCTGGTAACACAACATGACAAGAACGTCACGTTTAATTAGTTGTTAAGGCAAGATTGTTTGGTTAGTTGTGTGTTGAGTGAACTGATGGTTTGCTAGGCTGGGTTTAGACAAAGTTTATAAGCTTTGTGGTGAATAATTAAGTGTCTTTGTTGATGGATAAAGTCTGTGCATCTGACGATGACTGGATGAACTAAACCCATGAAAAAGCGGCAGTGTCTTTAAATGTAGTGTGTTTAAACAGCAGTAAGTGTGCACAGCACAGGTGATGGGACAGGTGCGGTTCTGACGAGAGCGTGAAACCAGAGCCGCCTGTGGGAGACGAGCTCTGATGGTCGACTGGGAGCATTCATGAAACAGATTATGTGTCCAGAATAGAGCGGGAGGGGCGGAGGGAAACACAAATGGGCCTCTCTCTCCAGATCAGACGTTTACAACCCAGATCTAAACTCTCTGTCTCTGAGAAACGTTTGAGAGGACCGAAATGGATTGTTAAATAATAGAGTAATGAAACATGAGAGACAGAGTTTACACAGATCCGTAAATGACCTGAATCTATTCCACCTGGAGATCAGAGTTTGCTTGTGCGTCCGGCTGGTCCAGACCCATCGTCTCTGAATATTAATCTGTCTCGGGCGGTGGCGTTTGGTACCCCCTACTGGTGCCTGATTGAACCTGGGTCGCTGTACAAATGTGACCAGTGTTGTTGTTATTTTTTCTAGTTCCTCTGTAGATGCAAACTTTGCATAGAAGGTTGTTATTAGCAAATCAACCTGTCAGGATTTGGACACGTTCCAAACGTCTTGTACTTTTTTCCCACCTACCATTTGAAAGTAAATGGGTCAGACATCAGCCTTATGAAGTTGATGCAGATCAATCGTGACTTAAACGGGTCAAAGTTTAACGTCTTTTTTTAGAAAAATGTACCAATGCTATCATTAACATTTATAGTTATACAATGTTGTCTTCATTGGGTTTTTTTTGTGCAGGTGACATTGTGTTTACAGTTTTTAATGTTTGCATCACGGTGCCACTTCACGTTTGACCTCAGCATGTGATTGACTGGAACGCTTTGAGGTTGTAAATGAGGTATAATGAGGACACATCGTTTCTCAAGATTTACCATCGTAGATATTTATATTTCTGGCCCTTTCATCGTTTGAAACTGTGACATCATTATCAGCTGACCTTTTCGTGGCACGGCCTCTCTCCCAACTTTGCAGAGTTTGCCACCGAGACCTTTGCCAGATGGCGTCTTCGCTCTCGACTCCGTCGGCTGATTTCCTCCTGCCCACCCCCTCGTTCGCTGCGGTGTCAGGTAGACGTTACAAAAGCGGTGCAGGGGGATAACTTTTCACCTGCCCCTTCTGTAGGACCCCTGCAGAGAGCAAGCTGTTCACCCAGTGCCCTCCTTCACAAAAAAAACCTAGTCGTGTTGATGCACCTGTCCTCTCTTAGCTCTTCCTGTCTCCTCGTTCAAAGGACACGAACGCTCATAATAGCAACTGCTTTAAGTGTGAACGTTTTGTTAATGGCGTACATGATAGTTTTTTATGATCTGTGCGTTGCGTTGTACGGGCTCGCTTGTACGGTTCCAGATCTGTTGCCTGTTGTTTGAGGTGCACCTGGGGAACAAAGGTTTGGAAGATGTCTTCAAAGAGAGGATGTTTATGATATCTACAGGCTTGTATTGAGTGGAGTAACGGTGTGTTGGAGCGCACGGTGGGACAAGCACACGTGCAGGACTGAGAGAGAGGAGGGGAGGCAGTCATTGTTTAGTGTCTTTACAGGACTGTAGCTAATAAAACTAAACTGGACCTGAGGGGAAGCAGCTGAACTTCCTGTAGCGGTTGTATTTATTTATTCGAAGGGTCCGTTTAGGTCCCCTGAGCAGCCAGTAAACAAAGACTTTTCCTCTGCTCCAGATTGCCTGTTTTACTCTTATTTATTTATAAATCCCCCAAACCACTTTGTGTTGCAACTCGATAGCTCCTAGCTTGTGAAAACGTTGGTTTCATCGAGATCTCGGAGAAAAGAACGACCGCTCCGTCCCTTATTTCCTTTTCGGTCCTTTAATTCCGGCCTCTGGCCACTCACGCAAATAAATACCTTTCTTCTTAAACATACATTGGCTAATTAATCTATCCCATCTGTTTCGCTCTCCGCATCACTTCCATGACACACAAGTTTCCGAAACAGATTTGGCCCACATCGCGTCGATGACTCTGACAACATAATAAAAAGCGGAAAATAAAATTGTACCTAATTTGACGAACAAATAAACAACCTGATGCAGTCTGATTTTTCAGGTGCTCAGAGATGGTACCATCTTTGCAGTTTTCGGAAAAGTGTAAACTGTTCAAACATGGTCTGTTCACCGATAACGTTGGAGGTAAATGCAATTTCGGACAAACTCCAAACTGGTTTTTGCTCATTGGAAGTATTTAAAATAATGCTAATGTTTTCCTGTTGTTGAGGACAGATGATGCATCTGATCTTTGTGTATCTCAGGAGGAACGGCAGGTTTGCAGACAGTTGTTGCTGACTGCTGAAACATCTGCTCATCCAAATGAGGATTTGTCTTTATTCCCACCGGTACCGGGCTGTAGTACAGTTGCAGTATTTAAGGGAGAAGTTGTTTTCAGAACCTTATTTAACTCTGAAACTGGGTTTGGAAACTTGCTTCAGGGCTTGTGGAACAACATTCCCAACATGATAAAGATGCTTGGAAAAGATTATCCAAGGAAAGGAAGCGAGCTCTGAAAATGCAGTATTATATTTCAACTTGTACAGTTTCTTCTGTCCATTAACTTTATATGAATATATTGTGTATTATTTTGATATGTGCTTTCTCATTCATAGTACATCTCAGTTCTTTTCATGATGGTTCTATTAAATGTTGTAGTTGAAGTGACATACAAGCTTCTATAAAATCTTAACATGTTAGGGAAATTGTTGTAGCTCTTCTTAAAGCTAGGAGGAGCTATAGAGTCAATGAGGTCACAGAAAATAACCTGGACATGTCAAAAAAAATTTAAAAAACCCAAACTGTTTATGAAGCATTTCTGTCAGAATTTGATGAGCGGTTCTCCAGCAGACCTAGCGAGTGTTTTAGCCCAACTGTTAGGACATGTGACATCACTCTGGCGGCTGTTTCTTCCAGAGGCAGCGTTTGAATATTCATGAGCAGTGTGTATTCCCATGGCCCATTGTCCCACTATCGACCGAACACGCGTCCAAACGGCTCGACCCCAAACACATGTTTGTTTTGTTACAAATGCACGATCACACCCCGCTCTGTTTCACTTTTAATATGTTGTTTTTCACTGGTAACGGATTATAAGGATTAGCTGTGTGTTTTAAAAATTACACAGTCTGAATAACTTATTCCATAAACTGTTGCTGAATCTGTTTTTGAATCATTTGTAATTTTGAAGACTTGAGATGATGTAACCCAGCTGACAGTTTTGAATGCTTTCCTGACATATCCATGAAGTATCACAAACGTCCTAGGAACGTTCAAAAAGTGTCTTTTTTTTTTTTTTTTTAATGTTCATCTTGGTGCTGTTGCTTGGTTTTAAGAACAATGTTTAAGCTTTAATGTATTGTTAAGTTCTATTAACGTTACTGCAGGAATGTTTAAACAACATTAGTAGCGTTGTGTGTTGTTTATACAGGACCAGTCAGCCTTGACATTTTACCCTGTGATGTGGCTGCCTGTGATTGGAGGGGCTTTTTAGATCTCGGTTCTGAAGGTTTTCATTGGTCTAACGTTGATCATGGTGATTCTCGCTCGTCCTTTCACAGCCACTCTGCCCTCTAGCGAGTCGGTTAGCGTGTAGATAAGAGGCAGCGAAGGCTCGCAGGAGGCCGTGGCGCTAACCTGCTTCTGAGTGATGTTGCCAGGCTGACAGATGGTGCCGGATCTGCAGTCAGATGTGCCGCATCCTTCACCAGTTCCCCGGCTCTCTCATCACTCCACAAACTCACTTGCCCTCTTTGGCTGCCTGAATACTTGTCTTCTCTCACTGGGGACACAGTCACTGCCAGTTTGGGTCTATGATCTATTATATTTTATTTTTAAATGTTAGTAGATCTTTGGCATTATTGACTTATTGCGTTTTTGCATTTAGTAGCGACTACTAGCAACAAGGCGACTTTTTACCAGCAACTTGTAATTTTGCAGTTGCAAAAAAAACAATTACTTTTTTTTATTGTTAGTAAAGAACACAATGACAGTTGTTTAGATTTGGTTTTCAATGGCTCCCCAATAATATTAAGTCATTAAGTTAGCAAGGATGCCAACTAGCAACCAACGATAAAACCTGGACAAAATAATTGCTGTTTTGTGAATGAGGCATTAGCAGCGATTGACAGCAATATCTTTCAATGAGTTGAAGTCCAGTGGAGATGGCAGATGAAATGTATAGCCGTTCGCTTGGCACTGACCCGATTCAGTCGTTTTCTTTTCTTTCGCCTGCTGCCTTCAGGGTTAAGCTCGGTTCCTCATCCGTCGAGAGCGTGGAGATGAGGAGGGAGGGAGGGGAAGTTTTGCTAAAACAGGACCGGCGCCATGTGCTTTTCATTAAAGCTGTGCGGAAATAAGTACTGACCCACTCGTTCATGAGGGCACATTTATTTAATGCTGCAATGAAGTAAATTAGATACGCAGAGGGCTCAGGTAGCAGACAGGAGAGAGAGATGGGCCACATGCACACACAGAAAGTTGTGGAGGACCGTTCACCCGCACAGGCGGACGATCAGCTTTATTGAAAGTGACGCTGAAAACTAAACACTTCCTTCGACATTCCAGGCTAATTTGTCGTGTGTGTGTGTGTGTAAGACTCTGTGTGTGTGTGTGTGTGAGACTGTGTGTGTGTGTGTGTGTGTGTGTGTGTGTGGTCTTCCCTGCCCATCATCTTCGAATTCAGACCCTTGTGTTGTCACGCCAGCGCCTCGTCACGCCTGCCCAAACTGTGAATCCTCACGTTTTACAAAGTCGTCATGAGCGCTTTTCCATACAGACCTTAGTCAGAGTGGCTGTGATCGTATGAGGCACACGTTTATGAGGCTGTAAAAGGGCCAAGCGCAGCTCATTTAATGTGCTGTACTGTTGTGTACCTGTGTTTGCCAAATTTAGAAAAATGACTTGTATTTTCTGGAACTCCGTTAAACGTTGTGCAGATTAGTAAAAAGGTATTTTTTTTTCCTTGCAACTCAAAGAGTTGAGTAATCTAAAACAAGACTCATCCTTTACAACTGCCTGCGTTTCTTAAACTACATTTTGCTGCAGACTTTTTGGTGCGCAGTGTTAAACTGCTTAGCAACTGTGGCTTTGTTAAGCTGCAAACTGCTCATAAAATAGAGCAGCTAGTCAACACAGCTTAGCCATAGTATGACTTTTTCAATGGCCTGTGCTTCTTTTATTTCAACTGTACTTTCAAAAAACGTTAGCAAAAACAAAACAAAAATGTCTTGGTGGAAATGTTTTAGCTTAAGCAGAAATAGATTTTATTTGTTCATGAAACATTTAAAGAATGTATTAAGGGGTAACCTGTTTGATAAGGGATCCGTAAGGCCGTGTTGTTTTGAAAGATGAACACACACACACACACACACACACACACACACACACACACACACACACACACACACACACAGTGTTACTGGGTGAAGTAAATGATTTCTCTGGCCTGATTCTTTCTGCTGTATTTTTCATCCTCCGCTGGCGTGTGTGTAGATTTGTGCTGTTCATCATCCGGCTGCTCGGACGCGTCACCTGATGCACTTACCTGCTTATTCACTCGGTGGTGACGCTTTACAGACATTTACAGATATAGAATCGCACAAGTGTGGATAGACAATAAAGACCAGCTTTCTGAAATTATAGATCATATCACAGCATTAGTTAGGTTGTTAGTGGAATGTTTGAAAAACATTAATATAACCAAACAATAGCATTAACACAACATCAAGATGGATGTTGAACATTACTAGAACGTTCAAAATAATATTTTCGTTACCTAAAAGAAATGTTAGCGCAACGTTGTTACAGTGTTGAGTTGTTAGCGCCTGTGTTGTTTGTGTCTTTATAAAGCTAAATTATTGAGAGTAAATAAATCTGAAATGTTTATTATTAACAGTACAGGTTGTAGTCAGAACAAATGTCATGTTAATGTTCAAATGAAAACTGCTGTGAGGATTGTAACTACAGTTCAGACTTTAAGTTTTAAGCAAATTTACTTTCCCCACTGTAAACAATATTCAGATGCATTGTAGTTGCATCTCTTGTAATTGTCAGAGTTCATTCAGCGTTCAGATTTATTTTTGAGGTCTGTGTGGTTGTGGAGTAACATGTACTGCAGACAGGCCTTGTGTAGTATTTTTAAACATCATGTGAGGAATGTCAGTGAGATAGAAGCGGAAAGACAGACAGCTTATGTAGTTTAACGTTATATTGAAATTCCTCCGTGCATAAGAACACGTGTTGGTAACTGTGGGCTATTAACAGGAAGCCCCTTCCTTTAACTTTGCGTTTAAACTGAACACTGAAGAGATGCTTTCAAATAGAAATGTTTTAGTTTTAATAGCATGTAAATTGTTCTTTATTTTAAAGCAGTAACTAAACTGCTGCATTGGGAAAGTTGAGCTGAAGTCATCTTGACTGTTGCAGTTACCAGCAGTGGCCATGAGAGGGAGACGTTACTCCAAACAGAAGAGTTTCTCCAGGACCTTTGACACGCTGCGTGCATGTTAGGAAAGAGATGAAGAGTTAATGATGGTGATTTTTACATTTTATTTATGCAAATACAGAAACGTGAACAAATGATTATCATCAAACAGACTAAATTTATTAGTGATCCCACTGTTTGTTTTTCTATATGTGCAAATTTAAGGTGAAAAGATATCACTTTCTGTTTGCTGTTGAAACCTTTGCTCAAATGTTCAGTGTTTACGAGTTACTCGTATTTACAGGAGACTATATGAAGAGTCATATAGCATTAGAGAGTTTAAAAGTTCAAACCAAAGCCTTCACATATCAGGCCTTATTTTCTCACAGTGATATCAGCACAAAAACATCTCTATCATTTATCTTCGTACTCTCCAGTTGTATTAGTGCATTCACAGCATCAACCACCCCCAGAGTAAGTAAAGGTAGACGGGTCCACACGGCAAATGAAGACATTTAACACATGGCTGCGAAAAGCAGATTTCACATTTCATTTTTTTCTGTGGGATATTGCCAGTGTGGGTTTGATGGCAGCACATGTTGTGGGAAGATAGCGGCGTGACAACAAAGGCAGTTTTGAGTGCGGGCGAGCAGCGCCGGTTCTGTTGGCAGGGCCGGGCCCTCTTCATCCCTGGCACTGTCGTCGTGAGTTAGTCACACCGCAGGAGAGAGGCCCCAAACGGCCTGTCTGTCTGTCTGCGCCGCAGATGGCCACAATGGGCCTGGCAGTAGTGTGCACCTCTGATCACAGACATGAAAGCGCAATGATCGCGCATCACGGTCTAAAATCATTGACTGCGCAGAGCTTTTGACGCGCCTCGTCTAATGACGAGCGGCACCTCTTTGGCACGGCGTCTTTGGTTTGTCGTGAACTTAAGCGGCGAGTGGCATAAAAAGGTTACGCGGTTCTCATGGCGGTTATGCTCACGTTTTAATGCCTGGCTGGTTCGCTCGCTCTCGTTTTCAATATAGAACTGCGGGTCATGCGTTTTAATGGCGTTTGTTGATGTTTGTTTTGTTAGGTTTTTGGAAGAGATTTGCTGTGTATATCTGCGTTCCTGTAATTCATTTTATTGGCATTTTTAGCTTTTTTTTTTAATGTTGCAGGTTGGACTTGAACCTATGCGCCCTGCATTTAGTGTTCCCAAAACATGCGTTTACTGCCATACCACGTCCCCAAAATAAATTCTCTAATTTTACAGGCACCTACAAAATCAGTTCATCATTTCATATAAAGATGAAATGGAATCATAACAACAGAATTTGTTCTGGATCATTTTCTTTAGTTAAATTTCATCTGTTACCTGCATGCTGAGAGTGCACACTCTCATACACACCTGTGTGTGTTGGGAAAGGGACTTGTATCCGCATCCAGCTGTGTGCTCCGAGCTGCGGATTTTTCCCTCCTCATTGTTTCCCAGCCAGAAACAGCTGTCAGGTGTCCTGTAGTGTTTTTTTAAGTGTTTAGGGTGGTAGTTTGACTCGTCACATCTGTTTGCGTGTCTGTGTGTTTCCACCATGGTTCCTTCCACAGAATTTCGTGTCACAGGACCGGAGTCCAATGATGCTCGCATGCGGAATGCGTCCGTGACTGCGCCGACTGCGCGTACGCAGTAAACGGAGAGCATGCGGTCTGATGTGCTGCTGGCGGTCCGTGGCGTGTTCTGCCTGGGCACAAACAGAAGGAGTGAGGGGGAGGGTGAAAATGTGTTATGTATACCCAGCATATGCCTGGCTATTCCAACAGCTTGCGTATGGACTGTATTTGCCTGGAGGCTTGTTTTTAAGAAAGCCTTTTCGGCAGTTGTGGACATTTGTGAACAGAAAAGCACGATTTCTTAAATCTCCACGAGTTCCTTGCAGGAACCAGTTTGGTTAGTGCTTAACAGCTGGAGTTTCTCCTTTCTAAACACTGTGTTCAAAATTTAGGAATTTTACTTGCTTTTTAATGTACAGTAAAAATAAATGTTAACTTTGGGCTTCACACTCATGAAAAACCTCAAATAACAGGCTATTTTTTAAATGGACGTTTTCTAGAAAAGTTATGGAAAGTTACATTCTTTAAAAAAGTCAATTTTTTAAAACTATAATTTTTGCTAGTTACGCTAGGCTGTTGAAATGTATTTTTGTGCTGTCTGTAAAATGTTTAAAAAATGACTGCAGAACGAGTGAACTAGTTTAGCATTGTTGAATCTTGGGAAATAACAGGAGTTTTAAATAAATGCATAAAAAGTATAGCTATGTATATGTACGACCGCTGATATTATAACCTCGCAATGTTGCCAGTTACAGTTTTGCTATATGTTCAGTTTATTAAAAGTGAACACGGTGGCTTTAGAACTTAGAACTCTCTGATCGCGATTGAAGGTTTCGCGGCTCGTCATTAGCGCGTCGTCCGCATGCGATCCTCCACGAGACGACCGTATCACACAGTCATCAAGGTTCTCTTCATGTGTGCGTTTCCTGTCTCCTCACGCTGTCCATAAAGCCCATCTGTCCTCCTCTTTATTCTCCCCACCGCCTCTCGTCTTATCCAGGCCTCCGTCTCATTAGAACCATCGCAGGCATCAGCCTTCATTAATCTACACCCAATCTGTGCTTTAAACACCACGCCGGGCTTATTGTTCAGTGTTTGTGGAGCTTGCAGGAAACCTCATTGTATTTATTTGTTTTTTGTCACAACAGCGAGAATGTGAATGCGAGTGGAGCCGTGCGTGTTAGCTGCAGGTTCGAGGGCTTTGTGTTTGTGAATGAGGCTTACAGATCGTGTGTGTGTGTGTGTGTGTGTGTGTGTGTGTGTGT
>JBAJNP010000247.1:20281-49723 GCA_036877545.1 Yasuhikotakia modesta | reverse complement strand
GTGTGTGTTTGCTACACAACTGATTGCCAAACCCAAAATGCATTTACGGTTCACACAGTATGTAATTCATCTGCATGTAAAACAAATGTAATCGAGCACAATTGATTTTTTTCATCTCATATCAGCTGTTATTGTTTTTAGACGCCTGTGTTTTCTGTGGAAATATTTAATGTTTCTTGATATTTAATTCAACAGAACAGTAGAAGTGGGTAGAGATGCAGTCAGTGAGATACCATTTCTGTTTAATCTATTCTTTGTGTTTTATTTACATGTTAATGGCTTTAGTTATAAAGCAGTAAAGCTATTTTCTTATTGTCGTGGTTAGAATATTCTGGAAGCGTTTTGGAAGCGATACTGAATGTAGTTGTACATTGTCAGTTCAGCTTTCGGCCTCTAGGTGGCGTCTCAGTCTATGTTTAATGCGAACGTGGAGCCAAATTAGTGAATTATTACAAGCTTTAAAAGCAGCAGATCTTTGTGAAATGTGACAGAATGGATTCATAGAAACAACAATAATAATATGATATTATGTCAATATTAGCAAAACAGTTCATTCACATGCGTGGGATTTAACCTCATTGCATTTATTGCAATGTTTTATTATAAACGTGTGGATAGCCAAAACAATGCATTTGTATACTTGCATTTTAACGTATAGAAGATAAGAGTAGCAGTATTTCTATTTGACTTTTTTTATTAGTCTGTACATGGTTATGTACACTAGCTTTCTCATTTTATAGCTTTAAATGGGTCAATAGTAATCAATAATAATATATTTTACAGCCAGTTCCACCTCACTGGTCTCATGCATTATCATATACACTTTTATTTAAATTCACTATCTTTATTACCTTTTTGTTTTTTCTCATTTCTATAATGATTTGTGCTGGAACTCATCGTTTTAATATTAGTTGTGAGTCTGAAAATGAGGCAAAACGATTATAAACCTTTCAAATATTACCTTTTAAATATAACATGTCTAGATAATAGGTTTGTTGTGACAGCGTATGTATTTCTGCAGTTTATTAAAGTATAATGGAGTTTATTTAATAATCGCAATGGTTTTTTAAAACAAGTGAAACGTCTCAACGTGACGGTATATCAACAAGTTAATCCAGTTTAGTGTCCAGCGACGTGGTGAATTTATTACATTAAGTGAATTTTACCTCCAGCAATAACGCAGTGAAACAAAAACTTTGTGCTTATTTGTAAAGTTTGAAGTCACTTAGGGAATATTTTACATTGGATGGCGATGTAACTCGTCTGTTTAACTTGTTTGCTTTTCTACACCTTGTAGACAAACGAGATCCACAACGCAACTTAATGCACTGTTCCCCCCTCACACACACACACACACACACACACACACACACACACACACACACACACACACACACACACAGCTCCAGATCTTCACGTCCACACATTTCCAGCACCGCCTTGCTTTTATAATCCCCGAATCACTCGCAACTAAAACATTGCAGATGTTTCTTCCAAGGCGCAAATCACAAAAAAGAAATTTTTACTCACGTCTGCGACTCAAGTTGCAAAGAAACTTCATCCAAGTTGTTAAGTTACCTGGTTTGCCCGTAAGACCTCATCGCACGCACGATACGCGACGAAACGCAGAGTTTGTGTGGAGTTCAGACCCTGTGCTTGTGTCTGCTCTCCATGCCGTAGCTTTAACACTGCAGTTCCCCTCGTCTTTGCCACCCTGCATCCGAGAGCTTGGCACACTTTGCTTGGCATTCGCTTTTCTCTCGCAGAACTTGGCAGAAATGCCATAAGGCGTCTCTGATGTCTTCCACAATTAAACACGCAACGACAAAGTCCCGTTATGTTGTTATCGACAGACGGAATCGTGTGTATGTCAGATTTGATCCTAAATGAAGGATTTTGCGAGTCATAATTGTTTACTCGGGATTATTTTGACTTGCATAGGGCTGAAGGATAAATGCGTCGGAACACACGGCGCAGGTTTCGTTATGCATCGTTTTTATATTTATCAAACACTTTTGGGTTGGTTGGAACTTAATGAAACGTTTTAAAAAATATATGCATTTAGTGTTTGCATAGATAAACTTATTGTCGTTTAGTTAAGTTCAGGATAAAGTAATTAAAGTCTCACAACTCCTTGTTACTTGTAATGTCTTTAAATGAAAGTTTTTGGGCTTCCTCGGACTTGATCTTGTGTTATTTTGGAGATTTGTTATTTTTATTTTTTGCACATTTTTTTTCCTCACAAATTGCCTTTTTGTAGGAGGTTAATCAATTGTAATGCACGTCATGTAACCGGAAAACGTCGACCAAACTACTTTATCGGACCGCCTGACCGATCCGCCGTTACCGGTTCGCCGACAGGCCCGCAGGCGCTGTTCACTGATCGGTGCTGAAATCAATGCTTCATTTCTATACAATAAAACACGGACCAACATTAGAAGCTAATGCACTTTTATCCACGTTTAAATCTCATTCAGTATCTGTGACTGCAGTTTTGAATTCAAACCAATGTTTAATGTTTTTATAGCCAGTGTGTGTTGCACACAATGCGAGTTTATTAAATTATATCCCATATTTAACAGTAATTTAGACTATTTGAAAACTTATCGACGTGTCAATATTTCTGTGTTATCGATTTGTGAGATTTAAAGGTTTCGTGATTAAATACAGACGATCGGCCCTTTGGTTTTAACATCTATCCAGAAATGGGAATTACTTTAAATTTGTACGTGAGCTTTTCTAGCTAGCGTGAAATCCATCATAAATGATCGAGATGCATGTTATAAATGACCATAATGATGCCGTGCACCCGAATAAGCTTTTAACCTTTTCAGATGTGTTTCAGTGAAATAAAGACACAGTTTAAGCATCAGACAGCCACGAGTCCTGCTGTTTTACTGCATTGGGGCTGAATGCTGTCCGTGAACAACATGCATTAAATACAAACCGGTCCGCACCACGCGACTGTACATCAGATTCGCCTGTAAGTCTCCAAACGTGTGAAGTTATAATACGATTTGCTGAATCTATTGTAACTTATATGTACAGTCATTGTTTGCTTTGACCTGCACTGTCTTGGTTGGATCGCATCCAGATGTTTACAAGTAAAAATATATTTTTATTTATCGTTTAAGCTGCATAAGCGAGTAAAACGATGTCACTTGCACGACTTATTTTGGGGGTGTTTTAAACTAACATCCTTCCTCTTCTAAAATTGTATCGCGGCAGGATCGTGAAGTTTACAGGCTTTTCCGATGGCTTGTGCTTTTTCATGCATATTTATACATATTTACACCCATAACAGTCATTTTAAAGGTTACAGAACCGTTCTGTACAGTGAAGATATTCACATTAAGTGCCTTTGCGTTCTCACGAGACCTTTAAAACGAAAGTAAGTCTAACATCGTAAAGATAAGCGCCCTGTCTATTCCCAATCTAACTTCATTGTGTTTCCAGGGCTGTTTACCGGCAAACGGAGAGTCTACGAGGGGGTTTCTCTTGCAGGAAGGTGGGCTGGTGGTCGTGGCACGCCGGTGAAACTTACCCAATAGCGACGTCGTACGCTTTGTTTTTTTTACTGTTTCGGCCAATCACAGACAAGCTGGTGAAAACACGAGGGACCGCGGCGCACCTGCAGCACGTTAGTGTGACTGGGCGTAATTATAAACAACTGCATATTAATGCCTGATGCTCACCGATGCTTCACTCCGAATATAACATCCCTCACCGCTGTTTGTTTCTGCGTCCCGTGCTCCGAAATGCAATCCATGCAATTGCAATGCATGCAATTCACTGAAATACTGTTTTCCCGACAGATTCATCATTTGAACTTAAATCGCCTTTCTGTCTTTCCAGAAACGCTTTTCTTTGTACGTAGATGAATAAATGAAGTACGTTGCAGTTTTCTAGGGGGCGCCCGACTGACTTATAAGCTGGTTAATAATATAAGTGCGAGCCAACTAAACCCAACAACTGAGTTGCACCGGACTCGGTTCCGTTATTACCGGTGTGTGTGAGTTTATTACACGGGATGAGACGCATAACATCTCACTGGAAGTCACTGTCCGTCTCCAGCCTTAAACTGGAGTTGTGTCTGTCCAGAGGGTTTAGTTTTATACGACAACACGCCCCGTGTGAAAGAGATGCATAAAAAGTATAAACACGAATTTTAATTGTCAGCCTTTGTATTTCTCATGCACTTAATGCACTTGTGCCTTTTTATAAGTTTTAAAGTGGGATTTCAATAATTTTATTAAAGCTAATTTATAATAAATGACAGTGAACGAACCATTGCGCTTTAATGCAGAATTATGCCGATGACATATTGACGATAACATCGTGTGTAACAGACGAGCTATCGGTGCATTAATAACTCAACGTATTCAGACAAAGGCATCGATCAGCGAGTCTGTCTGACAGTGACAGCAGTCAGCATTCAAGCCTCCTTCAGTGTCGCCTTTTAACCATCATTTATCGTTTAAATTGGTTGTTTTCTTTGGCCGTCTCCACCATAGTTAAACCTCAAAAATCACGATTCAAGTTATCAAACCTAACTAAGCAACGCTAAATTAAACGTCGCCGCTCAAACGGGTCCGATGCAAAGTGCGGTGTGGCCGGCGTGCCCGTGTCTCCTGTCCCGCATCAGTGTGCGGCTCCAGCGCCGATGCTGAGGGCGCTGTGTTGGGAAAGAGCCCAAGAGTTTGTGCACCGGCCAGTGCGATCGTCTCTGCGCTCTGCCGGACGGACCCACATCGTGCGCTTCACTTTTTTGTGCTCTCTCTCTCTCTCTCTCCCTCTCTCTCTCCCTCTCTCAGGTCGAAACTAACCACGACACAAGTGGCAGATTTTGCAACAGGGGGTTTTAAGGATATTACAGTCCTGCGCGCCGATCCCTCCTCGCCGCTCGTAAATCCGACTCAGTTTCGCTTCGCACCGCCACACGCCCGCAACGCAATGCTCGCGTTGGACGCGAACGCGCGACGCGGCTGATAAAAGGACAGCGAAGAGAGACTTTTGCAAAGCATCCGGATCACTTTCTGCGCCTTTTCCCCGCGACCAGGAGCGCGAGATGAAATGATCGCGTCTCCCAGCGCCTCGCCGTCGCAGTTTCACGCACGGCTTTCTGAAACCTCTCGCGCGCTCTCGCGACCGGCCGCAGTCGGGACATTTCTATAGGCTGCCATTGGTGAAAGTTTGGATGTATCGCTTTAACAGTACAGTACGATACAGTAGATGTGTGTAACTTGAGGCGGGGTTAAAGTTCAGCTCTATGGAGCGCTGAGGCGTCGCGCGCACTTCGCAGAGTTGGAAATGTGAAAGCAAGAAGCGAGGCTTTATTTTTCCCTCTCTCTCCCTTCTTCTCTGTCTCTCTTTTTTCTCTTTTCACACACCACACACACACACACACACACACACGCACGCATATACTTACATATACACAGCCCATACATTCACACACACATACACACACATACATAAACACGCTGATTCGCTACAGTTATCCATCGCCAATTCACGAGTCAAACCCGACAGATATGTATTCTCCGCTATGTTTAACACAGGTAAGTGTCATTTTGTTACGCTACTCACTGCGTTTTGTGCTTTAAAACGGTGTCTTTCTCGGGACGGCACGTAATGGGCTTCATTTGTGCTTATGAAGATAAACTTTGTGTGCAGTAAAGCGTTTCTGCCCTGACTTACCACATGGCAGATGGCGCCCACCTCGCGTACATATATGCGCTTTTACACGTTCACATAGAGTTGGCAACTGTTTTTCTCATTCACTTGCGCTTTGCACGGGTGGGAACGGCTTGAATTTAGCTTTAAGTTAAGTTTTAAATGGTGGTTTGCATGAACGTCGAGGCTGGAGTCGTGCACGGGCTTGCGTAAAGTTCGTCTTGCATGCAACTGTATATATACACTGACCGTGAATATTAATGCACGTTTCACCCCGCATTAGTTCGCATTGAGCGTTTCCTCTAGCGTTACAGTTCGAGTTAACGCTCTGAAAACGCATTAACTCTGACTGGTGAATCGTTTGAAAAAGCGTTCGAGGTCGCATAAATAACAATTGGGTTTTTAATATCACAAAACAGTCACGCAACTCAACCGTGTGCAGTTTTCACGCGTTAACCTTTGCGCAAAACGTGCAGCTGGCGTTTAAACGCAACAGACGCATATGCGACTTTTCTGTCTGCAAAAGTTGTTTTTTCTTTTAGCTCCTCGTGTCGTAAATCACCGGTTAACTTTATTTTTCTGAAGTTTTTCTTGTTCTGTGCAGCTTCCGTATCTTGCAGGTTTTTCTTTAAGATTAAGTAGCACTTTTTTTACTTGAAACTAAATAGTGTGATAATGGTCAGTCAGGTATCGTTTAAAATGACCAGGGCCCAGATTTTAACACCCTGTGCTGTTTATAGTTAAGACTGTTACTTTATATGCTGTGATTTGCATGTAAATACACAGCGATGCATTGTTGTTAGACATCAGTTATTATTTATAAAACATGTTAAGATAAAACACAAAACACAAAGTCAGACAACAGGGTTTTAAAAGAAGCTCTTTCTGTTTGAAAGTGAAGTTAGGTGACAGACAACCTGTGCCTTTAGTTAGCAAAGGGTTTAAAGCGTTTTAGACTAAGTGAGGGCCTCAGTATTGTGTTGTGTATAAGGATGTTATTTTGCTCTTGTTAGTTACAGTCTGTTTAGAGACTAGAGAGGGATTCGCAGGGAAAAAAGAAGTTTCTTAAATTCTGGTTAGTGTGTGAAGTTTCACAAAACTCCTCCTGAGATGTAGACGGTCATCTAAAGAGTTCTCCAGAGATCTGTCGTCTTGGGTGAAAAGTATTTCATTTATTTCTGCAATAAATGGATGCAGGGCAGTGGAAAACGTTTGGTCAGGTTGTCATAAGCAAAAGTAACGCCTTAGGCTGACAGATGCCTCACTTTCTGCGCAATATACTTTTTATTTGCTTTGTGGGCAATATATGTAGTTTAAAAATTAACAAACAGACACCTGAAGTTAAAGCCCTGTAGTCAGAATTTAGAGCTGTGTGATAATGCATATTGTAATATAATGGAGTTGTAAAAAAAAACATTGTTTTGAAAGCAAGTTTGTTTTGATATTCCTGATTATTATTATTATTATTATTAGCAATTATTGAAAACAAAAAGAAAATATGTGGTTAAAAATGAGTTACGTTGAAGCTGGCCGAGACTGGGCTGTGTTTCTGTGTTAAGGCAGTGTGAGGCTTATTGACTGTGTTAGTGTGTTTGTGTGTTGTGTTTGATTTTAGGAACTGTAATTGTTTCAGAAAATCACAGTTTGTGGTTACAGCCACAAATTTTACAGTTACCTTCAAAATACGTTTTTTTTAAATTAATGTAAAAAATATTAATGTGTTTAACATGCTGGTCAGTAAATGCGTTATGCATTTAATGCCCATTTGTCTTTATAGACCTGTGTAATCACAGTCTGTTTTACCTGTTAGTTTAACATGCATTAAAACTTGCGTGTCTTGGCTGTGAGATTGATGTGTCCTGGTGAGGCCTTCCTATAGAACAGATATAAGCTGGAAGCACTGGAGAAGTCAGGACTAAACCGACACGCAGACTAAAGCCTATACTGTCACTTTTTTACACATTTCAGAACGTTAAGACACTCATAGTTTTTTGCGTTTGAAAGGTATGCAAGTTTCCTCCAGTTTCTTAAATTTGATCATTTTGTAAATTTACAACAAGAGGGAAAAGTTTTTTGCATAAACTTGGAGCTACAGTGCTGTGGTGTTTTAAAAGTGGATCGCAAACACAAATGATTCTTTTAATTGCTAAAATTAGATTTTTGATTTTTGTGAATTTCTGAAATAAGATTTTGAGGAATTCATGAAGATTCACTTATAATGTCTTTTTTTTTTACAGTAAATAAGTCAAGCTTATTTTAAGTATGTGTAAACAAATTTGGAGGCTCACCTTTTTGTAAAAATCAAAACGCTTGATATGCACATGAGGCGAAAGATGATATCAGTTATTGGGAAAGAATTTTTCACAGAATTTGGATGAAGTTACTTGAGGCGTCACTGAAGGGAGATAAAGAGAATTCATTCATGGATTAAGTGCAGGATAAAACAATACAGGTTTTTATGCCTCGGAGGAGAGGGAGTTTGATTCCTGTACGAGACAGGAAGGAAACAAAATGATTAAACGTATACGTTTACTCTGTGTCTCACAGGAGACAATTTTTCTTATATGCACACACACACACACACACACACACACACACACTGTACTATAATAATGTTAAATTTGCTATTTGCATCCTTTACAGTCTTTTATTACCCCTGTGGTGTAACAATATAGATGCAGCCATATGTGTTTATGTCTATAACTTTAATTATATAGTGTATATATATACACATTATATCTTTCACAATGACCTCCACATTTATTTAAACTCATAGCAGCCGTTTGTAGGCCCTCAAAATTCCTAAAAATCTATTTGAAGAAATGCTGTTATAATTTTTAACTTAAAATATAAATTAATTGTTTTTGCTTGATATTATAAATTTAGATTTAGATTTTGTTTTATATTATGGAATAAACAGCATGATTTTAGTGGCATTAGAGATTTAATGGCACTAAAATTAGCGTTACAATTATTTACAAATATTTCTGCTTTGTTTAAAGGCCTAAAACGCGTTCTGTTCGTGTCTGTAGCTATTTAAATGAAATTCACAATCGGCACAGACGCGTCGCATTTTTCCTGCGAGCTGGCAACCCTCTTGCACTCACACGGTCGGTTTTAGGACACGACGCAGGCTATTGCTGTTTGTGGAAATGTTATTCCAGTGATTGGCTGCCTGCCATTATTCTCTGTGTGTAATAAAAACCCAGAGTTATTTTGTGTGTAAAATCCTAAAATTATTTCATTTAAGAAAGCACACATTATTGGGTTGCCCCAGTTTATTGTGTTGTTGTTTACAGAAGGGGAATGTATACAGGCAGACGTCAGACACAGAAACGCACGAGACATGTTTTATAACCTTTATTTGCAGCAGTGACGATAAATGAAGAATAATAACCGTGAGTCAAAATTGCATTGGTTATGTTTCAGTTATGTAAAAATAAAGTTAACTCAACATGGTCAGACACACGCAGGCTGTTGTGTAATGCAGTTTTCCTGTAAAGTTTTTCTATAAAATTGAAATGCTAAAGTATTTGCATTTATAGTTTTCTTAGTAGATTCACAAACTTAAAAGAACGATTATTTGCACTTTCAGAGTTTAATTAATCCTGCACAAAAAGAGACATTTAAAATAGCTCGGATGATGTTTTAAATGTTTATATTTTGAATGAATTTTCTTCAGCAGGTGAATCAGTCCAAACGTCACGACAGCTTCTCCCGAACGCATGTCTTTTTTGTAAACAACACACTCCTTTTTGATGCAGAACAAAGTAGCACAGTTTTGGAACTGCGTGTGCATTTTTGCAGAGAACAGATAAAAATAGCCAGTCCAGTTCTCTGTTTTTGCTTCTTCTCGGCCCTGGCAGACCCCCACAGACCAGCATTCTTGCCAAAGAGCCAAGATATGTCCTAGACCAGCTACACACACACATACACACACACACACACACACACACACACTGCCCTGCTCTGCTCACAGACACACTGCTGTCGAGAGCTGTTGTTTTTTTTTTTATAATCAAGTGGAATTTTGTACAGATATACATTGTTAGCTATTGTTGTGTATTTTGTAAAACATTTGCAACTTTTGGCATCTAATAAGAAACACAAGAGATTGTGACCCAATCAAAATGTTTGAGTGTTTTTTTCCCCCCTTATTTATACTTTCTAATACAATTTGTTTACATTTAAAACGTAACCATAAATTAGCATAGAAAGTGTCCCGCGTGAGCTCTGATGTCTGCTCTCTTCTTCTGCTGTGTTCGCAGGATGAGTTTCATCCTTTCATTGAAGCTCTGCTGCCCCACGTGAGAGCGTTCGCCTACACCTGGTTCAACCTTCAGGCCCGCAAACGAAAATACTTCAAGAAGCACGAGAAGCGCATGTCTAAAGAAGAAGAGCGAGCCGTGAAGGACGAGCTGCTGAGCGAGAAACCGGAGGTCAAGCAGAAGTGGGCGTCGCGGCTACTGGCCAAACTGCGCAAGGACATCCGGCCGGAGTTCCGCGAGGATTTCGTTCTCACCGTTACCGGGAAAAAGCCACCGTGCTGCGTGCTCTCCAACCCCGACCAGAAGGGCAAAATGAGGAGAATCGACTGCCTGCGACAGGCGGACAAAGTTTGGCGCTTGGATCTGGTCATGGTGATTTTATTCAAAGGTATTCCGCTTGAAAGTACTGATGGCGAAAGGCTGGTCAAATCTCCGCAGTGCTCGAACCCTGGGCTGTGCGTGCAGCCCCACCATATAGGAGTGTCCGTAAAGGAGCTCGACCTGTACCTGGCGTACTTTGTGCACGCAGGTGAGTGCTAATCTGAATCGACTAACGCTCTTTATTTGTCGCTAATGTGAACAGGTCTGAACGCCGACGTGGGACTCAGCTGTGAGCGGCGGATGCGTGAACGTTTGTTACTGCAGGGCGGGTAGATTTCGTTTGACGTAAACAAAAGCGTGGATGTGAGGTTACTCCACACAAACCATTTTATAGAGGGTTACAAACCAGATTAGTGGCAAAGGCTCTTAATTCTATCAGCGAGTCAATAAAGCAGCTGGGATGAATAAGACAAGTGTGTCAGATTCCCCCCTCGCCGCCTGTGCGATTGCACCCAGCCATTTTCTCCAGACTGATTTTTCTGGATAAATGACCATCATCTGCTTTTTCTTGCCAGTTTGTGTTTCTCAAAATAATATCGCTTCCAAATGGAGCGGAGGGACTGGTGTTTGGCTGAAAATATGAGATGTGAGACGTAACGTTCTCGTAACGTGCCGTGTGTATCTGTAGTCGCTGTTAATTGTAAAAAATGCAATTAATACTTGTTAATTTTTCTGTCATTATTAGCAGGCCTTCACAGAATCTGCGGCCGTGGAATTCAATTCCACAAATCTTCTGTCCCTTGTGTGTCGCTTATTAAATATTTTGCTTAATTTGATTATGCTTTCAGCGACCGATAAGATTGTAGTCTTCTCACCTTTCATTTAACACATTTTGTCGCATTAAAATTCATCTGCGGCGTTAGCGTGGCTAACATGCAAAAAAGGCTGCAGGCTCCGTCAGGGCCTAGTTAATAGAATATATGCGCCAGTTAAGAAGTCAGTTGTAGTAATTGCAGAGTCACTGTGCAATATAAAACAAAGAGACTCTAACAAAACCGACTGTCGTTTTAGTTTAGCATACACGTGAAACATCAAGCGAGAGAAAGCAGTGCAAATATCTGGTGCAGAGGCTGTTAATTGGCAAAAGGCAGCAGGAATCCGTCTCCGCTCAGCGCAGTACAAACACTGGCTTTCACTCGGAAAGGCCCTCGCACTCTGTTTCCCAGGCAAACCTACCACCTTAATTACATTCATTTCCTCTCGCACGCAGTTCGTGGCCCTGAAGTTTAAATGCGTTGGCGGTGGCGCCCATCCATTTTCTGCAGGTTCCATACGGACACGAGTCCTGCTTTGATGAGGTGTGGATAAAAGAGTCAAAACGCAGCGTAACCCGAAGACGCCACAGATAAAGGCAGCGCTAGCGTCGAGCAGGAAAACGAGGACGGCTCTCTCAGGTTGCGGTTAGGCAGCGCATGAATTACTCTGACTCGCCTTTGAGCTTTTTTGTAAGACGCACGACTAACACGCTGTCACTTTAAACGTCCGCTGAATTCTTTCATTTTGACGTTTTGAAAGGCCTCCAGCAGGGAGTCCATTTAGCCGCCGCGCTCCTGCTAACATCCTAATCTGCAAAGTTCTGTTTTTTAAATCGGTTATTTAAGTGTGGATGGGAGAGGAAGAGGAAGTGGCGCTCTTTCTCCTTCTGGTCTCGTACGGGCGATCAGATTTCTCCCTCTGTCTTATTTAAAGCAATAGAGCGTTGCTGGAGCCCCCATGATTAAAAGGCATCTGAGGGACGGCTGACCTCATACACAGATGGCCAAAGCGGGGCTTCTGAGAGGAGCTAAAGTCAGTAATTATATTTTATCCCACAGTCTTGCCAGGGCGAGGGGGTGCGGCCAGTAAACCCACCCACCTCAGCTGGACGGCAACACGGCTGATGTTCCTGTCAACATTAGCAGGTTTATTTTGTAATTGCTGGAGAAAACATCACCTTTGACCTCTGTAACGTTGGAGGGATTATGAAATCCGGCTTACAACATCTTAAAACCCTGCTGGAATAATGAGAATAAAGTTGCAGGTTATCAACTGAAGCTTTTTTATATATATTAAAGGATTTTGGCCCATTTTAGGTTAATATGCAGAAACGGTTGTAGGAAAGTTGTTTGTTGGTTGATTTATTTAGGAAAGGAACAGTGTGCCCTAACCAGTGGTGTGAGTTGGAGGCGGGAATATTTGTTTGTTCAACCAATAGTTTTTGGTAAACCAGTTTTGATTTTTATTTTTAATTGTTTCAATGCTAGGGTTGTGAAAACTGTTTTTGATGTGTATGATGGCTGTGTTTTTACTTTTTTTTCTTTGAATGTTTGCATCCAGTACATTAATGTGTTTCTATTGGTAACTAAGGTTTAGTCTTGGTAACCGTGTGATTGATTGTTTTAGTTAGTCTTGACTCTTGTTAAAGGAGGTAAATAGAAAATAATAAAGGGTCTCTCTGAAAAAGACACGTGGTGCGTTGGGGGTCTCCGCTGTGCGGGAGAAAGGAGGCGTGAGCGGCGTAATTTACGGCAGGAGTGTTCCACACGTGGGAGAGGTCACGGCTTAAGATGTTAAGGTCGCGACCCCATCTTCAAGGCATTTGACCTGCTAGATAAACATTCCCTCCCATTAGCAGCCAGTCAAGCGAAGGGGTCGCTTTGGTTTTGGGTTTGCCCCCTTGACCTCCTGTTAAAACAGGTGGTTTTGTTTGGGCCACAGAGTGGCGTGTCGTCTTAAAACAGACGAAAGGAGCTAATAGCCATGGAGACCCAGACTAATGTTACACCCCTGGCTGTTTCCTTTTAAAGCCGCTTTCGGGAGGAAACCTGGAACGCCAGGCCGTTTGTTTCGCATTATTTCTGCAAATTTGTGACGCTGTAGCGCTTGTAGATCCGTTTCCTGTTACGCTAGCCTCCGATCCATTTTTCATTCTCTTTCAGGGAGGTTGGAAATTATGTGGAGTTGCAGCTAATTTTTTTTGTCATTGTTAATCATGCAAGTTGATTAAAAACATAGTTTAGTGTTTATTTGTGCAAGAAAGATTAAGAGGGTGAACGCTAGTTTCAGTCAGAACTTTTATATTAATATAAAACCACGTGCCTGGAAGAAAAACAAACATTAACATTCAGGTATTGTGTTGCATTGAAAATTTAAAATATACCAAATCAAAACACTGAAAGCAGGATTTGTTAGAAATATAAACAACCTACTTATTTTGACAATACAAGTTCAGCGGAGCTCTCAGAAATGTGGTATTGATACAAAGCACCTAATGCAATTTTGCTAGTTGAGAAAAGTAGTTGTGTGTCAATGCGCTGTGTGTTCAGTCTCACAACACAATAGAAGGATATCGCTGGAGTAGATGGATAACAAACCTTAGCCTGGGCCTGTGTGGACGTTTCCAGTTTGGCTAATAGATATTTGTATTGAACTTACCTTACGTGACCTGAACTGTGACACAGAAACCGTGTGCCTGTGTAATGTTTGTAAAGATGTCTGACCCAGTTCTATTTAAGCCCTTAAATAGATTTTAGCATCTCTCAAAACTTGAGTTGTGCTCTTGTTTAACTTGTTGTACTCATCAGGTTTGGAGAAGTTGGTTAAAACGGTTTGGAAAATAGCGCCTGAGCATTTAAAACTGGTCAAAAATGACACTGAGGCGAGGACATAAACGTAACCGCATAGTTAGTTAAATCAACATTAGTTTTCAGTTTTAATGGCAGTAACAGGATCCACTTAGCCAAATATCTGCAGGCTCAGTCCTGGCTCATCTTGTGTTACAGCCGTTTTATATTGCCTTCCTTTCCAGAGGCTGAGGAATAACAATAATTTGGATCTATTTAAGGCGATTGTGGGATAAACCACAGCCTTTGTTGTGGTTACTACAGTACACACTGTGGGCTGGGACCTCCCCCCCATTCGTCCTTCTCTGTGCTCGTTTCGGCCTCCTGTTCACTCTGGAAGACTCACCAAACCTCCCTTCCTGGAACGATAGACTTGCTCGCGCTGTACCATTCATTAAAAATGAGCGTGTTGCCCATTCATGAAAACGCACCGTCATGAGATTGAGTTGCAGCAAAGTAACTTTTGGGTTCGAATGGTACTAGCTATCCAGTCCCCGCTGCTGCTGACCCAGCGATGGGTCAGTCAGTTTTAATATCGTTGCATTTGACCTGCTTTTGAACCATTTTTTTTCTCCTGCGATGTGATTGGATTAAAGAAAGCAGATGGTTTTGGGACAGGAAGCGCCGTATGATGTTTTGTTGCAGTGGGTTCGTTTCTCCTAAACCTGATTGCGAGGCAGATTTGGTGTAATCCGGTTAATGTATATTGTCAGAGCCGATCTCTCCTCTCAGATCTGGACCGTGTTCTCAAATGTCAACAGTCTCAACGCAGAACCACAGAACCACACTGTACATGAATACATGCTGCTCTGTCATACACAACTGTTGTTGGTGTTTCTGTTACTCTTTCAGCTTTGTTGTGTTCTGTCTCTCTCCCTCTCTGTCTTTCTTTTTCTTTCTTTTTTGCTGTCCTTCTTTCTTGCTCTCTTGCTGTCTCTGTATTTCTTGCTTTCTTTCTTTCTTGCTCTCTCTCTTTCTTTTTTTCATGCTCTTTCTTTCTTTCTGTCTGTCTTATTTCTCTCTTTCTCTTTTATCTTTCTTTCTGTCTCTCTCTCTCTTTCTATCTTTTTTCTGTTTTTTGTCCGTGTGTCTCTCTTTGTCTTTGTAAATGAGGTTTTAACACAGATTGTTTTTCTTCGTTTCAGCCGATTGCAGAATTCATTCAGGCAGCCGTGGGTCTCGCTGCTGTCGGTGATGTAAGAAAGACATGGGGAGTCGTTGGAGGCAGTGGGCAGTAATCTAGGGCCAGTGTGAGCGATACACCTGTGCTGTGGGCTTACCGCTGTCCCCCAGTGCAGTAAGGCGGGGACGGTAACAGGGGGTTGGCACCAGTCAGTTTTTGCTAATTAATTTTGTATTAACTCCTCGGTCGTCCCGGTGCACAGCCACTGAGAGAGAAATGGACCCCGTGATGTGAGATCGGCTATTTTTGTTTAGCATTTTTTTCTCTTGTTCACACGTTTAGCTAATGCTTCTGGTGTTGAGGTAACCGTGTATGACTTTGCTGAATGAGAATGCATTACGTAATGGGTAGGAGAAAAACCATGGATTGGATTTCCATTAAATGGAACGGAGTGAGCTCCAATTGGCAGAACCGCACGGATTCTCTGCCCGCAGGTTTCCAGCTTTTGGAAAGTCCCTGGTTTGTAAACTTTTACAAATTTGCAGTAATTTCAAATTGCTTTCCAGTAAGTGTTTATTTTTTTTAGCTACGTTTAACACAGTTTTACCTATATAGAAAATCAGAAAATTAAACCAGCGCAGGAAAAAACGTTCTGTCTGGCCTGCAAATTGGAATTTAAAACCATTGTCAAAACAGCCAAAGTATTTCACAGACGAGAGTCTCTGATGTTATTAACAGAACCAGATTCTGAACAGGCCTGTAGCAAGTCAATATTCAAAACTAACAGAAAGACATCAGTATGTACTTGAATGTATTAATTTGTTGTCTTCTTAAAGTGCTCAGGTTTTATCCGGCGTCATTTTTGCTAACTCACGGCTCAGTGATGGCAGGGAATGAGCGCGGGGTGCGTTCTAAAGCGTCGGCCCCTGCTAGAAGACATCTTATTCACTACAGAGCAGAACATTCGCCTGACTTCTGAGAATGGAGCCTTTGTGTGCGCATGCCAGTCAACAAGAGTGTCATTGTCTTAATCCACGGCCGGTGGAGAGCCAGTCGTTGCGAGACCTTTGCTGTGAGAAACTTCGATTGTATTAAGACTTCATCAGAACGTTTTGGAGGGAGAAAGTTTCGTACAAACTCTTGCCAACAGCGCATTAAAAGACGTGCTTCTTTTACAGCTAGCTTGCTGAAATTTAATTTGTCAGCCAGGTTGTTTGTACAGTTTATGATTATGCGGTAAATAGGATTCTGTGTTTAATAGGCCGTTAACCGTAATTTAAGTGGCCGGCGTTGATTGCGAGACAAAGAGACTCACGTTAAACGTCTCTGCGGTCCGTGTCGTTTGACTTTGTCTCTGTAAGGAAACCCGAGTGATAGGCAGGAATGCGTCAACGCCACTATCTCCACGTTTTGCATTGAACGAAAGTCGTAAAACAATCCTAGCAACCAAAAGTGTGTATAGACCACCGTTTAAACCCAGTTTAAAAATGGTCTAAACTGGTGTCATGATTAAATCTGCTTAAATTTAGTCTCTTTTTTTGTCATGTCATTGGTAATTCTGGTGAAACTTAGAAAGCAGTGGTGTATTAATCTGCACACATTTTGTTGCTTTGAGTTTGTAACAGGACTTAACAGTTACAGTGACCCAGACACGGTGTTAAAGAATTTTGGGTGGTTTTAATGGATCTGTTGTGTGCTGTTGGGCCGATTTGCTTTTAAATGTTACAGCATTTTTTAGGAGGTGTTGAATGTTGTTGCGAATACTGAAGCGATCATGTTTCCATGGTAATGGCTTTTCGTCGTTTCAGTGTTAAAATTGTTGAGTGTTGAGCTAGTTGTTTTCAGTGTTTAAGTAAAGATTCATAATTTATTTACTTTTTGTCCCACTCCAAAAAAATTGAAAAAACAAATACATTTGACTATTGATTAAAAAAAGGCAAATCTAAAATAAATATCGATTTTTCTCTCATCTTTGTCTTTTGTGGGGCCAGTAAAAACCCATTTAAACATTTATTCACAAGTCTTGTTTTGGCAAACGTCACTTTAACATGAGTCCGGCTGTACCGTAAACGTTTGTCACGGCCCGACCCGCTATCGTTAAAAAGCTCCACACCCACTGCCAGGAGAAAAACACCGATCCAGTGATTGAGACCCGGGCCGCTATTGTGTTCTGCAAGCGTTTGGGTCATAATATAAAGGGGAGCAGACATGAAACGCACAGCTGTGGGTGTCTGTGGGGGATAGCTGCTACAGATGGCAAAAGAAGTGGGAAATAAAACAGCGTATGGTTGCTAAAATATAGAAGAAAGGCTGGGGTGTGTTCTCATGTTGTTGTTGTTGTTGTTGTTGTTTGTGGGATTTTTGTGTGTCTGCGTTAAAGGGAATGTGTTACCACAATCGCTCATCTGTCCCAAAACCCGTTTGGACCATCTGCTGCAGAGCGATGCACAGATTTACCGCTTCACACTGTGTGTGAGTGACGTGTGTTAGTTCTGGTTACAGTCCCTGTGTGTTATGTTTGTATTAGGGATGTACAGTTTTATTCGTTTAAATTAGATTTGAATCTGAACTAGTTTGTGCTTCTTGTAGCAGTATTTGCAGTGGAACTTGTATTAGCTTGTTAGCACAGTGCTGGTTTAGGTGAGACATTAGTGGACTGTTAGAAATCTGTGGGTAGTTTGTTGGTCTGTTGCTTGCTAACCGGGTTGGTAGTTCCAGGTTAATCAGGTTAGGTTTAGAAATGTTAATGCTGTTGGTGATGTAAGATGTCTTTGCTAATGTGGATAACTGAACAATAATGGTGGCTCAGACTTTTTAAAGAACTTAGTTGGTTATAAATGATAAAGTCTTCAAGATCTTTCTGGTATTTTTTTTATCCGTACGCTACAAACCAGCCATATGTCAGCGAGGCTTTGCTCTCGGAGCGAGGTTACGTTTCGTATTTGTTACCGTTTTTCATGTTCGCGTCGTCAGATGTTGTTTTTAATTATTGAAAGCGGAGGGGGGGGGGTGTATGGGCTAAGTATGGAATTGACTTTAAATTATTGAACTATTTATCCCCAGAACTGCCCGAGTCCCTCCATCTGTCTGTGTTGCAGAAATATAAATAAATAAGCAAATAAGGATAATGGGGCGTGCTCCGAAGCCAGACCCCGAGTTCTGGCACGGTTCTGTTCCCCGTTTCTGCGGTGAGCGTGGCGCCCCTTCAGAAAAAACCCAGAGCTTCGGCCGAGCACGCTCCTAATTAGCCGCTACGCTCCTGCTTTAGATTTGGAGAGAATGTAAACACGCTCCTTTTAGGGGGAACGGCGAACGTCTGAGCGATTGCGTTTGGAGGAAATTCAAATGGTGTGATGCAAGAATGTTGAAAATTTTAACCTCCACCCCTTTGATTAGGATGCAATCATTCAGTCGCAGGTCACGCAAAACAACGTGACAGAAATGGTTTCAGTTTTTGGCCGTTGCGTGTTCTCTATTTTTTATGTGTGATGTAGTTAATGTTAGTTTTATTTGTCCAGTGAAATGTAAAAGATTGTTATTTATTGTTATTTGCTGTATTAATTAGTGTTGATGAGTTGCTTTAAGAAGCTGTTGCTACGTAAGTGTCAGTCGTCAAGTTTTTGTGGGTATCGATCCGTCAGTCATTCATCTGAATTGTGTTAAGACAGCTATTGTTTTCGTAACTCTGCCTCTCATCGGGCATCGCCGGGACTTCAGGGAACCTGTCCTCCAGCCTCGTTAAATTTAAAGTAGCGCGCTCTTCACCACAAACGTCTCGGGCTGAGTTTTACCCACACTTCAGTCCCACAACTGTTTTCACAGACAAAACAATAGCGCCACTTGATTAGCCGTGAACCATCTGGGAATGGCGAGCTGTGTGACCAAGCTAATTGGTTAGATTTGAAAAAGAATGAAGGAGATCCTCTCATCCCACGTTTGTTTGAATGAGACCCCCCCGCAACCTCGAGTTGTGCTCCTCGCGCCCCCCCGCCACTTCTGTTATGCGTTCCCAGCGATGATCGGCGGTCTTTAGACCGATGCGTCGGGCTGGGAAAGCTCACACTCGTGGGCTTTGTGCTACTTCACAGTTGGCACACAACTGGCCTTCTAGAATGTGGAACTGTGTTGTGAAATATAGACTGTTGTTTACAGATTCTTGGGTCAGTCTGAGTCGAGGTTCGAGACGTTATTAATGGGCCCACAGCAGTCAGGCACTCGGGGTTTAATCTGGACGGTCCAGCGCCACCTGTTGGTGTCACCCGTCCCCATGATTTATTAAAATCAACATGTTAATTTGGCACCCGAATACATGGTGTATAAATTTAATCTGTAAATTTCAGAAGTCCGTGTGTTGCAGTGATTTTAATGGTGGTGATTCTCAGTTTAACTAGTAAAGTCACCTGTAACTCACAAACGTAAGTTGCTTTATTATTTTAAAAAACGTTAGAACAACATGCTATAATTATTATTAGAGTTATCAGAATTATTGTGTCACATTAACACAGACAGTGTGCATACGATGATTTCAAACACAGATTTTGTATGATGTTTTATCTGTGATGGCATTTTAACAGGCAGTAATTCTGTGGTAGCTTCATTTGTACAGATGAAAGCACAGGGCTGTTATCTGTGGTAAAGGCCGTCGGTGTCAGCTTGTTAAACACACATTTCCTGGAATATTGACTTTATCCGCTGAAACGTTACAGGTACGCCGCGCTCCCTGCGGGAGAGGCCAAACATGCTCCGCCCACTCTCGCGTCGCCGCAGGCCATTCTCTGCCCTGCTGGTGGGAGGAGCCAATGTACAGTTCAAAGTCAGACACACAGAGATAAGCAACAGTCAGCCTCAGTAACTCTATAATGTAAGCAGCGTAATAACTCCTGCTGTGACCATGTAGGCAAAAATGGGCAATTTGATATTTTTCTTAATTGCATCTTAACCTTTTTATTTATTTATAAAGTGACACTTCATCCAAAAATGAATTCTCTCATCATTTACTCACCCTAATGTCATTTTTAACCTGTGTGAATTTTCTGCTTCTGAGGAACACAAAAGGAGATATTTTGAAGTATGTTGATAACCAAACAACAGTGGCACCCATTGGCTTCCACTGCATGGACACAAAACCACTGAGACATTTCTCAAAATATCTTCTTTTGTGTTCTGCAGAAGTATAATATAAAGTCCTACAGGTTCAGAATGACATGAGGGTGAGTAAATGATGAAATAATGTTTATTTTGGGTGAGATATTCCTTTAACTATTATTATATATGGCCATATAAAGTATTTATCTGTAAGTAGAGACAGAAAATCGTACAAAACCTGATTCCATTTTTACTTTGCAGTGAGATTCTTGTATCACAACTGCTCCAGATTTCGTTTCCGATGTGTTTTTTTCTTACTGTGTTTTTCAGATATTAAATATGATATTAAGTATATTAAATATCAAAAGCAATCAGCCATACCGATAAAATGGTTTTCCTACCCGCACACTAACCTTTAACAGTTTGTTTTACAGTGCAGATCCCAAGCCTGAGAGTTCCAGTGTCACACACACACACGGACTCACACACACACACACAGGGACACAAGCTGCTCCGTGTCCCAGGAATCTTCAGTCCTCCACTCTGCGGCTCGTGCTAATTAAATTCCAGCGCTGTCCATTAGATGGATAGAGGGAGCGCAGTGCTGACTCAACACAGGTAGAGCAGCGTTCAGTAATGGAGAGAGAGACTGAAGTGGCCAGGCAATTCATTTGAACCCCTTTTTACACATCCCTGGGTCACCACACGCTTTCAAGGGTGGAGAAAGGAGAGAGGGCCGATAGGAGAGCAGATGGGGCGGATAAGCTAATATCCTCCAAATGCTCTAATTCTTAGCAGACACCAGAAGAGCTTGTGTCCTCTAAAGAGTCCCAAGGCCAAAGTGCTTTTGGTTGCATGCGAGGCAGTAGATTCTTCACGCGTTACGTTGACCGTAGCGGTTTTGTATCATAGCATGTTGTAGCTTGTTGAGCAATGAGTGTTTTGAGCAGAAGTATCGTGGCTGAAAATGGGCGGTTTTAGCATTCACGACTGGATTAGCCGGAGGAGGTCACCTAAAGGTCTGACAGGAAAAAAGCTTGCGACCAGTACGTGAGCGAGCGTCCAGATCAAGTCTGTAATTTGGTTGGTCAGAGTTTGGATGCAGTCCCAGACTGACTTAGTTGGATGCAGTGCCGGATGCGACGCCAGGTCGCGGAGGCCGGGCTGTCGATACGTCATGCACGTTTACGCACATTCGTGTCAGCAGGAGCGCTAGCTTCGGTCAAACGCTGAGTTGACTGTATAAAGGAAGAAAAATGAAGTAGAAACAATTATCAGGTTTGTGTTCTGCCCAGACTTCAGATGTCGTCCTCTTCTGTTGAAGTTTGCACAATATAAAATAAATATTTGGGGTTTGAAAGACATTGTTAACTATTAAGAAGTTGTCTTCTCTTACTTGTTGTTTTTTTCTGTTTTTCAGAGAGCAGCGTTTTGAATTTCTCAATGTCGGACCTTCAAATTTTTTTTTTCGTTTTATATTTTTTTATTGGCATAATTAAAAGCATTAGTTTAAAATGCATTTTTATTGTAATTATTTTTTGCATGTTTTATAATTTTTTTCAAATTTGCAGTTTATTTTCTTTTACTCACCCGCCCTCAACCGATCTTCGCTATGCTAGAACCTCGTTGTTTTGGCATTTAATACGGAGCCCGCGTAGCATTTTAATTAACGATTGCTATGAGCCTCTTTACGTTTGTTTTGCGCTTTAATGGCTCGCATCACGAATGCTTATGAAAGAGTTCGACTCTAAAGCCCCGGCTAACAAAACGCCGGTTGTGCAGGCGAGAAACATCGAAAAATGAGGAAAAAACAACAAAACTTTCCCTTTTCTTCCCGTCTCCCATTAGCATGTGAATCGCCATTCATTCATTTATGCTCCATTATAACCTCATGAGTGGTCGTTTCTAAGGGCCGGCCCAGCAAGGGTTGCGCACTAAAGATTTGGCGAAGATTTAGTGTCGGACAAAAAGAAGTGTCTTTTCCGTGCGCACCTATTCCTCTCCGGGTTCGGTCAGGCTGAGGTGACATTGTGCGTCAGGCGAAAGCAACAGTATGTCGGCGCCCTACAGGGAGACACAGGGCACAAGTGAAGTGTGTGTGTGTGTGTGTGTGTGTGGTTGAAGAGGGGAGGGGTACAGATGGCTCTCCCAGCCTCCCCATTCCCACACTCCCATTCCAATGGGCTGGTTTGTACTGGTATATTTTAATTCACCATTTGCCTAATTAACATCTCATTTGCATAACTTGTTGCACCCCCCCCTTCGCAAAACAATGCGGCCTGAGTGAAGAGAACTAATCCTTCGCGTCTCTCGTCAAGATAAAAGCAATCTGCAATTTTAACAACCCTTTTCTCCTTCGCAATTAAAAACAGCCCGGCACAAACTGCCTGGTGTTTTTCATTAGCCTACGTCTCCCTTCCCAAATTTTTCACATAATGTGGGCTTATTTAAGCATTATGACATCATCGTCCTGAAAAAATGTGTTCACATAAAGTTGGTTTAAATGTTTTTATCTATATATGGTTTGAGCGCTTCGTTTTATTTTGAAAAATGTGTTGTGAAACGTGACGCTAAGAGTCGTTGTTTGAAGTTGTAATCTGTAACTTTTGTCTCTCTGTCATATTCTCTCAATTGCAGAATATATTATGTACTTTTAATGACAAACTTTTTTGTGAAATTGGACCAGACAGCACAAATTATAAATCGCCAATATAAACGTAGCATGGTAAATCGTTTTGAACACTCATCTGTTATGTACTTGCTTAATAACTGTTTTTTTTTTTCAATCAGGAAAAATTACAGATTGCAGCTTTAAAATGACAGAAATGCAGTAAACGGAGGGACGGGTTTGGAGAACAGTATGGAACGTGAAAGAAGTTTGTACCGTGTTGTGATTCAAACCAGATGCGAAGCCCTCGGTCGCTGGAACCCGATCGTATCTTGCGATGATGGGACAGGACCACAGTGCTTCTGCGAATGTTCTGGCTCCTGTACCTTACCCACAATTCACGCTCTGATAAACCCTCTCCATTTAAACCAACTTTTCTCAAAAACAGGCCAAAAACAGGCCAGAAACAGGCGCAGTGAGAAACCTCAGTTAATTCTGGTTTTTGGATGGCATCTTCATGCGTAGGCCACCGAGCGTTTGAGGTTATGTTCAAACGTGCGTGTATGTTTCATCAATCAGAAAGCCGAGAGCATCGCTCGAGTTCGCTAGACAAAATAACCGCCTTGTTCGACTCGCCTTACATTAGAGATGGAAATTTTTTCTGGTTTTTATTTTTTTTTAATCTTGCCACTGTGGTTGTCCCAGGGCGAATGCCACAGTAATATTTATACCCCAGAAACGCAGCAGATGCATTTGTTCCTCCGACTTCCCTTTACGAGCGCTGCACAAAGACCGCTGCTGCTTGAGGTTTTGGAAATGAAAGGGAAATGAGAGGGGTGCGTTTTGCGCAGGCCTGTGTTTTTTCACGGCCCTCTCCGCTCTCCTCGGTCCCGCCGCAGAACACATGAAGACAAGTTGTTCTCCGCCCCCGTCCTGACATTTCCACCATGATTCAGCGCTGGGTAATTTGGAGAGGGAGAGTAAACGAGGGATGTTATTTCTATTTTGTGTGTGTGAGGATGAAATGATAGACCTCAGGGTTTTTGACTAGCCGTTCGCTCGGACCGCAGAAGTCCGCAGGGTTCAGAAAGAAGGAAGAGAGGATGATTGAGTGTCCGTGTGGTCGGACGCAACCTGTTCTCCACCGGACACCCATAATTCATCTGGCTCCTTGTTTGTTTTTCTGTGTGGATAGATGGCTTTGAATCCTTTAGCATGCTTGCAGCTAACAGGGAACATTGTCAGGACGTTGGCTAACTTAGAAGTTCTCTCAGGGTTTTCAGAATGTTCTTGCAGTAACTGTAGTAGAATGTTTTTTAATGTTATATATCACATATCCAAAACATTGTTATTAAGTTGCTGGTGGAGTGTTTTAAAAAGTTATAGAATATTAAACATTGTTTAAACCAGTTTAAACAATATTCTTAAGACCAAAGCACTTATAACAATGTGAGAAATGTGATGTTTTGAACATTACCAAAACATTACCAGTGTTTTTGTCACTTAGGAAAACGTTAAGGAAATGTTCTCGCTGGGTTTTCATGACACTGAATGTTGTGGCTATGTGTTGTGTAGAAGGGAGCTGAGCTCTGCAGATCCGGCTTCAAGAGTTACAGGACGCTTTAGTGGTGCGGTAAGACCAATTAAATGGCGTCTTTCATGACTAGCACTGTCTTCTCGGCCTCAAAGCTGACGGTAAACACGCCAAAGCCTTTCTAGAGTCCGGCGGCGCCCGTCTGTAGGGCTAATCAAACCCCAACACAAGCGGCAAAGCCGGGGCGCCGTGTTGTGATGTATTTCACAATAGCACTTCATTTAGCCAGAACTTCACACGGACGTTTGTTTTACGCATCTTTAATTTACATTTCGTTAGAATCTCATCCTTTATAGATGAGCGAAGATAAATTAGCTTAATGGCTTCCGCCGCGCCCGTCCCTCGTTTCAGGACTTTCTTTCGTCTTAATGGGAGTCGCGGGTTTGTTCAAAGCGCTCAATGGAATGAGCAAGCTATTGTGTAACGTGAATTCGTGTATTCAGTTATAGCTATAAACAGATCAATGACTCACGCTGATATGATTGGATTGCACTGTAAATATACGTCAGCTCTACTGGGACTCTGAAGTAAATGCTGTTCCCTCAGGGGTCTGGCCTGAGATTGTCTGTATTTGGGCATCGCCGGCCACACGGGACACCCTGCGGTGTCAAATAAAGCACACAAACGGATAATTGTCTTGCATAGGTTTTAGATGGGCTGAAAAATAAAACGTGCGACGCCTAGTTTCTCAGTCGCTAGTGTCACCAAACAGAATAGCAAAAATAATTTTGGTTTTCACATGAATACTCTGTTTGTTATTGGTCAGACAGATAGTCCCGTCCCATTGGATAAACCAACGTGTGAGTTGAGATGCTGAACGGAGCAGATGTTTTGAGGACACACACACTTTTTGGGGGACGCAACCTACAAATAACTTTGTGTCTGAAAATTTAATGGGATTAGTGTGTTACTAATTGATTTGTAAAAATTGATTATTAAATATATATTTTTCTTATTTTTACTAATTTAATATTTTTATTTCAAATATACAGTAAAAGTATATAAAAATAATCTTTGTTTTCAGTATGTAAATTGAATTTGTGTGTGTGTGTGTGTGTGTGTATATATATTGTTGCCACATTGAAACTTTTAATTTTTGTATTTTAGGGGTTTTGCTGCACAAGGAAATTAAGTAGGAGTAGGACGTGTTGCACGCTGGACTTGAACCTCTGAGGTCCACATGAGCACCACCTCTTGTTAACCTCTCTGTCACAGCTCCAGTAATTAGTAGCTCTAACAATTTCTGTGTTGTATTACTGCAGACTTCCTGAACCACAGGGCCGTTCTGCTCTTTAAATAACGTACTGCAGCTTGTTAGCCCTTCTGAATTCATAGTTGCATTAAAACAAAAGCGTTTGTATAGGAAAAGCCATAAAGTGAAACATGAGGACATGATTTGAGTCAGCACGACATCATTAGATTAAACTCTGTAATTAAAACAAGTGCAGCGGGGATCACAGATGACAGTGGCAGGAGAGAGAGAGATAGATAGAGGGAGAGAGAGAGAGTCTCTGTCCACACCTCTCTCGGGTTAAGGTCGTTGTTTGAACTCCTTCCTGCATTTCCCGCTCGATATTTGCACTGTAGAGGGTCTGTATTCTCTTAGCTCTCACCTTATTTGCTCGGGAAACACAGAATTATCTCCTTTTCCCTTCGGTGCCCCTGCGCGGCACATGATATTTAATCCGTCATCTTTGTTTTCAACAAACACGGCACAAGCTGTTGCTGGCAGGCCATGAGGCTCAGGGCCCATCTGGAAAGCGGGCCGTGTGCAGGGGAATTAGAGGGGAATTTAAGTAGCGGTTTGCTTGGGAAAGCCTGATAACCGCGCTGTACCTCGCTCTGTTGGCATCGCCGTGGCTCCTCTCCACCCCCTTCCACAGCCTGCAATGCATTATTGATGCTGCGCATTGGGGGGGTGATCAGTGCTGCGGCCTTTTGTTTTTGTTTGTTGACGTTGCTGCGTTGCATTGTGTCAGGCTTAACGGTTTGGGAAACTGCAGCAGAGCGGGGGAATCCCCTGGTTTCTCGTTCTCATGACTCTGAGCGCTGCATTGTGCGTTGTTGTGTGTTAAAGCATGTGCAGCAACGAATGTGATCGATCAGCGGGCATCAGGTTTCCACTCCCCCCTTAAGCATGCTCTGACAACAGTCATGTGGGCATCTCACCTGCAGTTAATGCGACAGGGCAGTGCAGGACGTGATGAATGCGAGCACGCTAACAATAGCTCAGCTGTAGTCGTTCCCATGACTCGAACCCGCGCAGGCCGGCTCTCGCTCATGCCCCCGTCACCAGCCAAATATTTTGTGCTTTGCTGCATGTTTCCACTTTCTCAATCTGATTAAATCGATAAAATGCGCTTCCGATTGTCCCACAGTGGCTCCTGAAGACCAGGATTTCGTTTGGATTCAAAGGATTAGCTTCTGATTTGTCGAAATTGATCGGAATTAAAACGACTGCAACACTGAGAATCAAGCCGCATATTTATTTGCACTCGATTTTAATCCAACAGGCATTACAGCGGAGAGAAAAAAAGATTATAATGGTTTATTCCAACATCTGTTAGCAATGAGGTTTTGATTGTAACTAGTTTTTTTTACGTTGTTGTCGTGGCACGCTGTAAATACGGCCTATTAGTTGACATATAATCTCTCTTTGTCCGCTGTGACAGTCAAGTTTGAAAACAAAGTTAAAGTGAGTTTGAATAACTTGAGTCTGTTTCAGGGAAATGTTAGTTAAGTTTTAATACTCAAGAGATTTCAAAGTTTGTTTTTATTTTAGCGTCACCATGGTTTTCGTTTCTTGGCTGCTGGTTTGTTTCTGCGCTTTTCGTGAGGTGCGAGAAATACCCGTCATGTGTTACATTTTTCGGTGCCTTGGGGCCCGGGCTACTTTTGTTCTTGTGACGGGCCGTGCCAAGTTAACCCATCTGCATCATAGTGTTATCTCTGCGGTTCTGTCTTGGGCCTGCTGGCTTTGCCAGGTCATTAAACTGTATCTCTCTGCAGCTGAGCCCGTTCTATACCCGTAATAAGCCTTGCAGCTATTTATTAGAGTGTATTTCTGGTTTATTTATCAGTAATCGGTTACAAAGATGCTGGGCTGTGCTCTCGCAGCGTATCGTCTGCATACACTCGCTGAGCCTCACCAAATGAGTGCACAGAGAAAAACAGGCGTATGTTGTGTTTTGCGTTTATGGCTTGTTGTTTTATAATGTGGCACAGGTTTCTGATGAAACACGTTCGTTTGGGCCGTTCCTCCGCAGGCTTATTGGATCAGCGTGTGAGCGCGCTCTCAGAATCACAGATAAATAACAATGGGAACAGTAGAGGTATTGGGCCAGAGGCGAGACTGGACACTGTTGTGGTGAGTCCCGCAGTGCTGTGAAACTTAAGAGGCATATGTGACAAACCCCCCCCCCCCCAAATCACCCCCACCTTCGTCCCTCTTCCCCCAGTCTCACGCCCCTCCCTTTTGTCTGCCTGCACTCTTTCACCCTAAGAGGGAAGAAGTCCCTGATGAGAGGCAGACCAGTCTAGCCTGTCCCACCAGGACAGCTTTTTTCCCAGCCCTCACTCACTCTCTGTGTCTTCCATTCTCAATCTCTCATGTTGCCTCTGTTGTATAAATCTCAACTCTCTCTCTCCCTCCGAACCCCGGGTAGAGCCCTGGAAGACGCCCAACTCTTCTGCCACAGTAAGGCAGCTGGGATCTGACTTTTTCACCAGGCCTGCCCCTGCCACATGTTGCTGTTTGCATCTGGTGCATGAATTGCGTCTCGCATTCACACAATTACTAGTAACTTTAAAGACGCAATAAAATCAGAATTAGAGTTCTGTGGTTTTTGGTTCATGTGTGGTTAGATTTAAGGTCATCTGTGTGCTGGTCTGTTCCTAAGCACTTTTAGCTGATATACACAATTAACATTTACTTTAGTTACTTTAATGAAATGATACATATTGATCACTCATCACGCACTGCACCGTTTTTTAGCCAATCAAATTCCCTGTAGGATATTTAATGTCTGTCACTGAAAGATAGATTACTAAAAATGAAAATTCTTAAATCATTTTACTCACTCTTGTGTCATTACAAATCTGTGACTTTTTCTCCTTTTGTGGATCAAAACGGAAGATATTTTAAGAACTATCTTTGTGTTTTATGAGCGCCTCTGTTGTTTGTTTGATTGTTTACTAACATTTTTTTAAATATCTTCATTTGTGTTTTTCAGAAGCAACAAATTTTGGAATGACATGAGGGTGACTAAACGATTCAAGAATTTGTAGCCGTTCTGCAGACACTGTTAACGTAGCAAAGAAATGGTCCATGAACGATTGTCTAAATTTGACTCTCCTCTCACTGCTATGTCCCAGCGCACTTGTACTTCAGAAACAACCTTTTGGAACACGATAACCGTTTATGAGGTGGTGCGTTCAGTGGCTAAACACGCTACCACTGACGAGTTGGAAACCTGAAGTCCGTTGAGCGTGTTTCCATTTGGAGTCAAGATGAAGCACTTTAGACGCACACTCAGACATCCATCGTTCACTGTAAGTCCTAAAGCACTTTAAGAATGCTTGCCTGCGGAGGGGGTGGAAACATTAAAACAGGGTCAACAGAGGGGTTGCCTGGTAACAGTAGACAGAGATCACAGTAGCTCATGGGAGCTCGAACCTCGTGCCCTGGTGTGACTCCTCACTCACGTCATACGCTGATAAACGCTTTGTCCCTCGTCACAAATCTCCCGAACGATCTTTTACTGCCGCAAAACGTCTTGATAGATTAACTTGACCAATGTTTTTTTTTTGTGTGTTTGGCTAATAATAATAATATCATAAATCTGTGCTGTTTTGCCTGCTTAAAGTTTTTACATCAGGGCAGAAGAATATTTTAATACAATGAAGTGTTTAATTGTAGTGTTGTGTTTCCTGTACATAAGGTGACATTGGGCTTTAAATATAATATTACTAACTGTTGTTATAATATAACATTTCTGTCTTATTGGAGCAGGTTAGAGCTGTGGAGACAAAGTGTGAATGTGTGTTTGGCTGTGTGTTTGTGTGTGAGACTGTGTGTGTATGTTTGTGTGTGAGACTGTAAGTGT
>JBAJNP010000247.1:0-20231 GCA_036877545.1 Yasuhikotakia modesta | reverse complement strand
TGTGTGTGTGTGTGTGACTTTGTGAGCGTGTTTAATTCTGTGTGTTGAAGCTGTGCCCCTTCACTGCAACAGCTGGCTGGCCAATATTAAAACCCTGCTGCCTTCCACAGCCCTGCTCTTTTCACAGCTGTGATTAGTGGGCGTCCGGTCTGTTCTGTAACCTTAAGCTCAGGGACTGGACCTCTGAACAGGAAGTGAGGCGCATCCTGAGTGCAGGAAGTCAGTGTGAGAGGACAGGTGACGCATCAGAGCCAGACAGTTTATAACACGGGCCGAGTAGAAGCAAATCAGATTGATATGATGTTTGTTACAGCTGGCTTGCGGATTGGCTGGCTGGCTGGTGGGTGTGTGGGGGGTGCGGACGGGTGTGTGTGTGGGGGGGTTGCAGATCCACCCGGTAAGCTGATAAATATTTAAGAGCCTTTGGAGCCAAAGGACGGTATAGTTGAAACTTCTCATCTGGGTTCTTTAATTAGGACGCATTCTGCTCCAGTGCCCTCTGTCTCCTGCATCCAGGGAGACGTGGGGTAGAGAGCGGGGCAACAGGGCTGCTTTCCTGGACCCTCATCTGAGAGAGGGCGAGGTAGAGCGAGTAAGTGAGAGAGAGAGAGAGAGAATCAGCGCTAGTCTGCTAGCGTCTGCTGGGTGACATTAAACATCAACAGATGCCGTGCACATATTGCGAGCCGAGATGCGCTGCTTTTCACAGAAGGCCCTTCTTTTTTTTTATTCGTCGTAATCACAACATCCGTTCAAACAAATGACGAGAAGCAAAGCCCTGGAGTAAACAATTAAAAAAACGCAACTGAAATGAACAACAAAGGCAACGTAGACTCAGAACGCCCTACACCCCTCTAGCGGCGTTGCTCTCACCTGGAACGTCGTCAAATCTGAGGCGTTGCTTTAAATTGATCCTGCGCTCGCATGTCACCTGATTAACTTTATTTTGCCTGGTTGTGTCTGTAACAATAGAGTGTGTTGAGTGAGTTTAACACCTTGTTTTGATCTCTTATGCAGGGTGAGAAGTACAGAGTTGTAGTTCTTGTGTAGGGATTGGTGGAGTGATTAAGGAAAGAGGGATTTTGTAGAGAGCAGATCTATGAGGTTTCCCACCTACTGCTGCTGTTGCTGGCGTTTTTACTTTTGTTTTGCAGACATGCTAGATCACAAAGTTTGGTTCTGCCCAGATGGGCCGCCAGCTAGTTTTCGCTTATCTTTCAACTGCCTGCGTTCCTCAGACTTTAGCAGATGTGAATTATGAGGTTTCTCCATATGACATGGCTATCGCACCCGTGCACGTATTCCAGGCTTGTGGTTAACCTGGACGTCGCTGCCCTTCACCGCTGTCCCACTGTGATGACCTCACACGGTCGCTGCGTCTGTAAATAATACCGCTGTGCGTTGCTTCGAAATGACAGTGTCCCTCCGTGTCTCATAAATGATACTGTCAGGGCCCCGTACACGTCGTCCATTACTGCGGTAGCGCTGTCACCTGCAGTAGACCGCCAGAGACACGTGCACGTCACACGCTAAATCACGAGCGCAGGCAGGACGTTGTGAGCTTCCGTCTGATTGGATGGATTGTGTAAATCTCCGTTCTGTGGCTATGCTGCGTAGCATTTACATGCCCAGCTAACAGGAAATGGTTTCAGAACGTTCTGTAAATGTTTAAGTTATCATAGTTCTTGTAGTCTTTTTTTTTATTATTTATGTTACATTTAGCCATTCAGCAGATATTTTTTAAACTTTATCATGTTATTAAAAATGTTGTTCTTCAGTTTTTAAGGGACCGTCTTAAAGTAAAAAAATTTACCAATTAGCAATGTTGCTGCAATGTCTAAAAACTGAACAACTGAATTGCCAATGATTTTGACTTTAACTTTTTTTGTGTTTTTAGTACTTAACTTTCTAGTACTAAACGTTCTTACAACCTGCAGTTGTTAGCTGGGTCATGTCAAGCCATGGAGCCTCAGTCAGTGCGTGTGAGACTTAGCCAGGCCTGAAATGCCCTAACGTAAGGAAGTTAAGCTATGGGATGTGTAATTAAACAGAAGCGAACACAAAGGGCCTGTGTGTTTGTGTGTGTGTGTGTTTGTGTGTGTTTGTGTGTGTTTGTGTGTGTTTGTGTGTGTTTGTGTGTGTGTGTGTGTGTGTGTGTGTGTGTGTGTGTTTGTGTGTTAGTGTGTGTTTGTGTTCGTGTGTGTACGTCTGAGCTCCGACACAAGCGCAGGTGGGTGGCAGCGAGCAGAAAGACAGAGGCCAGGTTACGCTTACATTACATCTCATGAATCTTTTAAATCACCCAGCTCAACTGGTTTCCCTTTCTCTCGTGCGCTGTTGCAAACATCCTCGCATTCACTGCGTTTTTTCTCAAATAAATAACAGCCCAACATGGAGGTATAGTAATTTATCAGGATCAGGGCGTAGCGTAGAAAAAACAGGGTGGATGAGATGGAGAGAAATAAATGCAAGCCGTATCCTCCGAGGCGCGCCCTCGACCTCCCTGCATCACTGTGGTCGTATTCACCGCCTCAGCTTCGGCAATAAAGAGGCTTTATGTGCACTGAGCCCCGGGCCATAGCGTCAGGAGCTAAGGACCTCTGCACCAGGAAATGCTTCAGGGATCTGCTCTTTCGCACAGTCAGTCTCCCACGGACTCTGGGAGACCATTTTATCTCCAGTTGCTAGGATAACAACTCTGAGCTTCCAGCAGTGGGAAGACCTGCTGGGCTCTTGTTCTGCACAGACAGAAAGAACGCAACACTTTTTGAAGGGGTTCGTTATTAAAAAAATGATTTCAGAGGGTCATCCTGTAGCATTTGTCTAACTGTTCCAAAATACACAAATACTAGTCTTCTAACGTTGGTTTTTGGGGGGGGGGTTATTTTTGGAAGAGCGAGAGTTGGGGAGGGGGGGTGTAATGTCGGGCAGCCTAAATGTATAAATAACCCTGCATGCCTTTTTTTTGTTGTTGTTGTTGAGAGGATTAAAAGTACAAAGAAGTTAAAGTTTCTTCAGTAAGGTACTAATGAAACGGTAAAATAGATCAACGAGACGTCTGAGGGCCACACTAACACTAACTTTGAGCGACTGCGCCCTGTCTGGATTAAGCGAGCTCCTCTCGTTCCTTTTGTCCACGTTTCCCAGCAGCACACTTGGGTTTGAGTCGCCAGCAAAAGCGAGCTGCAAAAAACAGCACAGCAGCCATTTTTGGTCTCCATTGTTTGGCCGCTGCGAGACACACCGGCCTGTAATTACAGCGCTCAGTCAGTCGCCTCAGACCCTTCATTTGGCCTCCAGACACGTTGGCAACTGCAACATAACCAGAAACGCCTTTAAAAATCAGATTTTTTTGTTAAACAGTCACCACACATCAGAGACCTGCCCAACACGCTGTAGCAGCGCAGTTAGGTTTCACCACTAATACGTGGACCTGCTCTTGATTAGATTGCATTTAAATTCTTGTGTGTGTTTGTTTGATAGACAAAAGGGGAGCGGTCCGTTTCAGGAAACCCAGGTTAGTGTGTCACGCAGCGCTCCGGGCTGCTTCCGTGGCCCATTTCCCACCCCGGTCAGTGGGTCGGCTGTCCTGGAGTGAACCCGTCCCCCTCTGAGACCCTCCGTCTAATGATGCTTACAGCTTAATCGCTCTGGACTTTCCAATTATGACGAGGCTTTAGCGCACTTGCTCCTTTTGCAGCAGTAAGACACTGGAGTTTTTCTTCCCTCAGCTTTAGTCTGGCAGGCGGTTAAAACAGACGCATTGTTGCGGGTTTTGCGCGAATCTGGCAGCTGTGTCGGATTTACAGTAGTACAGTACATCCTTGATTGTGTAGCCGCCGGGCACGGATCTCTCTCTCGGGGGTGCAGGGAGGAAAGAGAGGGAAAGGATACGATGGAAAAAGAAAGAGGCTGCTGTTGGCCTACAGGGAGCAAGGGGTCGTGAGGGAGCAGACGAGAGGAACACTTTTTTTTGTGGGGGTGTTGTGTTGGTGGAAAGTAGGGTCAGTGCGAGGGCAGCGCTGAGGGAAGATGAAGGATACGCCACAGGCTGACAGCCACACAGGAAGTACATCACAGTCAAACCTAGCGAAGACCCCCCCACTCCATATTGCCCCCTAGCTCACATCTCAGTTTGGTTTTTGCTTTGTGATCTCCACTCTGATGTGGGGGGGATGTTTGGTTGGGTTCAGTCAAGGAAACCCAAAACATAGCAACAGCTAAATTCTTGTCTCACATCACATGATGTTTGTGTTAAACTTACTGTAGCTCTTAAATGTACATGTTTTTAAGAACTGAGACTGTTTGAATGGTGAGAACTTTGAAACTATTTCCTGAGCTTGTATTTTAACAAACGGTGACCAGGAATATAGTTCAGTGGTGGATAATTTTGTCTTCTGCTTTTTCCTTCAGGCACATGGACCATCAGTTGTCGCTGTTTGATTGGTTGGCATCAGCGTTGATTGGAGATTTGATTGGTTGGAAACCAAAGGGTGTTTTTTTTAATCTAGTAATGAAATATTTGTTTTTATCTGATTGTTATAAGCATTTATAGTTGTTCCTTGGCAGTTATGGGGGCTGAAGTCTCTTAGATGAAGGCTGTATAGCGAACAGCCACTGTGTTGTTAGAGACTTTATAGTACAGGTCAAAACCTTCCTCTTTAGTTTTGTTCCTCTGTTTTTTTTTCTCCGCTGACCTTTCCTCCCTTTCTTGTTGTAGATCAGAGCTCGCTGATGATTTCAAGATTCAAACTTTAAATCTCATCTATAGTTCTTGTTTTATTTACATGGGCTATAAAGTCAGCAGGCACTGAAATGTCTCACGAGGCCTGACACTCATGCACAAACACATGTGAGCTTGTGTTCAAGGGTTCGAGCCGTTATTGTGCAGGGCCTCTCGGTGAAAGTGTTTTTTGGTGTCGGGGTCACACCCGAGGCCACGGGGGTTAGACGGGCCCCGCTGTGGTGCAATTCGGGTCACCGTGGCGGTGACGGAAAGAGGCAGAGAGGTCGTATGTCACAAGAACAGGTGGTTATTTTTGACACCTTGCTCCGTTTAGAACAAGGCCTGGGGAGCTGGGTTTTATGACTAAGCTGCAGTTGGGTCGGCCGTTTTATTTGGTAGCGGGTCAGCGCAGGCGCTCGACAGGCCCGTGTAGCTGTTCAGCCTTTATCGCAAGCTGTGTAGCTGGTCTCCTTGCCTGCGGCTGTTATTATTCACTGAGGGAGATCAGAGTGGGCAGGGCGCTCGCAGGAGTCCACTTTGGCTTACAGATTAACAACAAACCCAGTGTTGGAGCGAGCCACCATCCACAGAGAAGAGCCGCGGTTGGGGCTGCGTTTTTGGTTGCGAGTCGAGCCATGCCTGCTACTGGCAGTGAAGCTAAGAAACTGAGAAAAAGAATGTGTGTGAGAGAGAGAGAGAGAGAGGGGTGAAAAGAGGACGTTGGAGTTGGTTTACAGGAGCAACCGTGACCTCCACACCTTCTCCTGTGTGCACCAACACTGTTTTCTGTTGGGTGTTCTCAGGTCTCTCGCCATTCAAAACAAACAAACTGCCCAGCAGGAGAGTCGCACGCAACGGATCGTTCTGATCCTGCCTGCTGATTGGTCAGCAGCTTTGCTTTATTTAAAATAGTGCGGTTGTGTGGTACACATAGCTAATGATTATATTTATTTAAATTAAGTATAGGTTTATATTTGACTTTATATTCAAATGGAAGGAATGATTAAATATTTAACTTTGTGGTTTGATGTGGTTTATTTGCATAAAACAAGATCAAATTCAACTGATTCTGGCATTTTGCAATCCGTTATCATGTAAATATTGTGCAATACTTGCAAACAAAGTTTTGCAGGCACTCTGTTTAGTCTTGTGCCAATATATTCACAATATAAGTGGCTGAACATGTAACAGACAACAGTCTAATTGAATCTTTTCCTCCTGAATGGAAAATTATGAATGCTTTACTGTAAACAAAACTGTAAAGTTTTTAGAGTCTGGCTGTGTGGTACTTGAAGCTTGCTAGATGTTTGTAGTAATGCTGAGGGCAGCCTGGTCTTCTCTGGATCTTCTCTGCATCTGTGTAGTGAAGCCTGAATCTCCTGTAGGCAAGAGATGCTGCGGCGGGCTTGTCAATAGACTCTCATTAACCTCATGGCCATAATATGACTGCTGTGCCTTCCCTCTGAAACCTGAGCTCTGCGCATTTTACGAACTCGCTTCCCTCCATTAATGCACAGGTTTATTTTCAGGCCCGGGTTCTTGTTAATGGGGTATCGAACAATGGTCCATTCAGGGTGCTGGGTGGAAGAAGATCTAGGAGGGAATTGTGCTGGATACCCCCTGATGTTCTTCTGGGCATCTGAGGGTTGTGTTCTTTCACTAGCTGTTCAGTGCGTCTGTTTTTCAACGCCACGAGTTTTGTTTGCAGTTCATCTTAAAGGGGCTGCGTCCTGGAAGTGGCGCAGTGAAAATTTGAAAGGTTCTTGAGTTGTGATGAAGCCCCCGTCCATCGGTAGCTTGCGATCGCTAATGCGAGGTCGTCCCCTTTCCCAGCTTTCGGCCAGCACGTTATTTATTATTCAGTGAGAGCTATTACTGTGGATAAGAGGCTCCTCTCAGGCCTGTATCGATTGCTTTAATTGCTCCAAAACATTGTCAACTCTTAAGATAGATATTAAGGAGGGAGTCTTCCAGCTTGCATGACAATAAGACGCGGCATGGGGGAGGGCCGAGCCAACGCTACGCTTTGGCAACGTTCAGAAAACGTCCCTCGCCACCGTGTTTCTCTGATAACGTAATCAATAACATCTTGTGAACATAAGTATTCGCTCTCGCCGAGAGGAGACATGAAGAGCCGCATCAAGCGCCTGCCCAGGCCGATCAATAGCTTTAGAACAGAGAGCTGCCATAGGAGTCCGTACCCAGCTAACAACTTTAGGTTGTGAGAACGTTTCTCTAACATTTCATTATGTAATATAAACATGCCAGTACTTTGCTCTATGATTGTTTAGTTTTTTTAAATGTTGTATTAACGTTGTTACATTACAAACATTCTACATATTTATTTTTTATATATATTATTCTGTAAGGTTTTTAACATGATTGCCTAACAACCGTATTGTTTTTGATGTAGGTTATATAACATTATGCTAACGTTACTGCAACGATGCTTTTGCTAACATTGAACCAACATTCTGAGAACGTTCTCTGTTAGCTGGGTAGCGCACATCTGGCCCCGACAGATGCCTTCTGGAGCTTATTTGGAGGTTACAGCGTGAAACACAAGGAGCGCAGCACCTGTGAAGCCAGTTGGAACATCTATGATCCTTAATCCAGACTGGCCACGGTTTAGTCCATAAATCCAGATTGAGCAACGCAAGCTCTGCTGACCTGCTCTTTAACAGAAACGGGCCTCTCCAAATCTGATCCGTCTGATCTGATTTCCAAACGCGAGCAGAGGTCGGCTGAGGCTACGCACCCGTTGCACCGCGCTATGCTGCTGTGGAGCGGCTAGCTTGCGCTCGCAATCAGCAGATCAATCAGCAGTTAGCCAGTTAGCATGCACGCTCTTGTGCCTCCTAGCAGCTTGCATTGTCTATGCAGATATTGTGTGGCGGCGAGTTGCATCTTCTTGCGTTGTGGGCGATCTTCCCTCTAAGCTGTGTAAACGTTTGCATAAATGCCCCAGAGTTGTTGAATTAGAGTATAAGGGATGGGCAGCACACATGCATGGCCCCCGTCTGCATTGTTGTTGTGTGTAAATGGGTAGCATCGTTTGTGCCTGACACATGCATGTAATTTGGCAGATTAGAAGCGGCTCAGAGCAGGAAAGGGTTACATTGAACAGTAAGACTGTGAACACTGAGAGGTCACACATTCTAGCTTTTCATAATGTTGTTGTTGTCTGGAGACATTTTATACTGAAATTTGTTCTATACCAATATATCTGTCTTTATTTGGGTTATTTATTTGATCTGTTTTTGTACTTTCTGTGTGTGTGGTGTATGTATGTGTGTTTGTATGTATGTGTATGTATGTAGATATGTATGTGTGTGTGTGTGTGTGTGTGTGTCAGTGTTTGAGGTGTGTGTGTTTGAGATGTATGTGTGTGTCGGTGTGCAAGATGTGTGTATGGGTGAGATGTGTATGTGTGTGTGTGTGTGAGAGGTGTATGTGTGAGACGTATATGTGAGGTGTGTGTGAGCATTGTGTGTGTGTGTGTATTTATAGATGCATTTAGATGAAAAACAGGTGGCTGAAGGGTCTGCCTTGTAAAATTTGGAGCCAGAATCGTAAAGAACGCTGGTTGTTGTTTTCTGGTACAGCTTTAAGGACACACATGGATACATCCACAAGCTATTAAAGCAGTTGAGAAGAGAGACGAGAGAGAAAGAATAAAGTGTTTAAATAGAATGGAGGAGGTGGAGATTAACATTGAGCTTTAAACATCTCCCAAGTAGCACAGAGCAGCTTAAAACTCAGTCACACTTGCTGTCTGAACGATTTAAGAGCAGCCGAATAAACGATTGAAAACCGGTGGATTTAATGCACAGATTCCAACCAATGTAGCTGTGACTAAACCCCGGGTGAGGTGTGTTGGGTTGATATAACTGTCACGCGTTCGCTCGTAAAACGTACCTCAACTTTTGAGACTCATGAGAGACAAAAGCTCCTCTGTGCTGCGGAGCCGGAGCGCAAAACGCTTTGGAAAGAGTTAGACTTTATCATCAACTGTGCTGTTGTAATTGTGTTGGGTTCCTCTGAGGGCTGGTCCTGAACGAACCAGGTTCAGGTTCCAGCTGGCCGCTGGACTCGTCTCTTTACGCTTTCCCTCTCTCTTTCCATGAATGCTCTGTTTGGACGAGAGAGAGGAAGTGCACAGGTGAGATTAGGAAGGAAAATCCACAGGTAAATCCACAGGTAATCCCGTCTGATTAAAGCCATTAGTCTTAAGATCAGTGCAATGCAGGACAAGATGGAGAGGCCTGGTTCTGTTTAAACATCTCCTTAAACGAGTACATGCAAGGTTTCTGCGGAGGGTGCGATCGGGCAATCGCCTAGGGTGGCGCCTGACCCCATCTGGTCGTGCGGTGACCTCACTCACACTCTGATTAACTGGCACAAAGCGGCGCTCCCTCACCCTGGATTGTTCTCGCCCTGCAGCGCCCCCTTCCATTAGGTCTTAATCACATGGTCCATCAGTCATGTGATTAATACAGGGTCAGCTGTCTTGAAAGGAGCCGGTCTCATGGAATGTCAGATAGTGGATGTTCTGTGGGGGGCGAGCGAGCGGGTCGAGGGCCAAAGGCATCAAAGCATGTGATCAACCCTCGCTCACTCTTGCTCGCTTTCTGTCCTTGTTGGCTGAGGACAAAGTTAAGTGGGCAGGCTTACAGGGTTCAGAAGTGTGCCATGGTCAAGTTTCCAGACAGTTTAAACACCTTTGGCCTAGTCTCAAGGCCGGAACAGTGGTAACTACATGTTCTTGCTATTTTGAAGATGCTTAGCTCCAAGTTCAGATAAAGCTGTACCTAAATTAGTGCCTTGGTGGCTGAATTTAGTGCTTGGTGATGTTCTAATGTTCTCCAAGTAGAGCTATAAGTAGAACGTTCTCTTACATGAGCTTGAGTTCCAAATTGGTGTATCTTTGATGTAACCTGAGTTTTTGGGAACCTTTCTAAATGTGGAAACCAGGCTGAACGTTCAATCAAGTTCCATAAACAGGCTTAGCCGTTTCCTGTCTCGGGAGAATCGCACCAAGAAGCTGTTATTCTTCCCAAATCAAGCCAATTCGTGTAACTTGATGAGGCTCAAAAGTGCTGGACCACATCAAAAGCAAACCCAGTAGTTTCCACCCACTCAAACGCTTTCAGCCTACGCTCCAATACTCCAACAGATCTTCTGTTCAGCCCTCAGCCGTCGCTCTGGTCTTAACACTCACATACAGCCTCTTTCCAAACGCGAAGCATCCAAAATATTTGAGAATGACCTTGCAGCGTTCCCTGTGTGAGTGGCTGGGATAATTTATATATAAAATGTGGGGTTTGAAAAATTGCCATTTCCATCTTTAGGTGGCCGGGGCTCTCCATTACCAAAATGGGCTGAGTCACCACACCATGTGAATCTTAAGCAGCCAGCCCACAGCCTGGACTCCATCCCTTTCTCTCCCTCTCTCTCATTCTTCTCTTTTCTCTCCCTCTCTCTCTCTCTCTCTCTCTCTCTTATTTTTCTCTTTTCTTTCTCTCTCTCTTTCTCTCTCTCTTTCTCTCTCTCTCTTCCTCCCTCTCTCACTCTCTCTATTTCTTTCTCTCTCTCTCGATCAGATGAAGCTGACTAGCTACTTTTTCTTTTACTCTCTTTGATTAATAGTTTTATGGATATCTGGACAGAACAAAGTTTTTAAACAATACTCTTTTCCGTTGGATAGTTGTTATGTTTTGCGCATGTGGTATTGTTTCTGTTGCAACAATAGATGGTCTTTTGTTTTGTATTAAGAGCTTTTAAAGAGGCGCAGAGTGCGGTGCAATGTCAATGTTTAATGTTCATGTGCTTTTTTTATTTAATGAAAAGACTTTGGACTAAAACACACTCTGCTTTTGCAAATAGGTCCACGGAGCTGCAGAAACGTGGCAGATTCTGATATGGTTTGAATTAGGTTGTTGTGTGTGTGTGTTTGTTTGTGCGTGTGTGTGTGTGTTTGTGTGTGCACATGGTGGAGGGCATTGGGCCAGCGCGGAGACAAAGGGCTCTGGAAACGTGTCGAACACTAGCTGTGGTTTTCCCTCCTCTTCCTCTTTCATTCCCACTCCAAACTGCTGCAGGCCCAGATTCCCTGACCACACACTCTCCCCGTCACCACACTCTCAACACCAGGCCCGGCCCTCGCCCGATGGCTCCTCACTGGAGACCCCAAACGCAAACAGACCCTCGCCCTGTGCCTTCACAGCCCAAACCCAACTTTCACACCTTTACAATTTTGGCTACACATTTTAAAATGTATGTCATGTGCCGGCCGTCCCAGGGCGACGTAGCTGAAACGAGGGAATTCTCTCTCCGTTCCCGGCCCAGACAGGAAAAGCAGTTTCAAATCCCCTCCAACAATAATGAGCCTAACACTGCCGGATCAGCCGCCTTATCCCGGCTAAGGTCATTAGCGTGCCGGAACAAGTCGTTCTCTGCGCTGTAAGTACTTTACAAGGGAGAGCAGCTGTTCAGCAAATCGTTGAAAGTATTTCTGTCATAGGTCTTTACTTAAATAAGATATTTGATGGATACGGGGGGCTCTGTAATATCAGCAATTAATAGCCATAATTGCCGTAATTTTTCTAGCCGTAGTGCGTCACTAACATCTGCATCCAACGCACAGGCCAAATTGGGTTCTCCATTTTAAAAGATAACAGCAGGGAACGTTCTCAGAATGTTCTCAGAATGTTTCCAGTAATCAGAAATGTTTTGCAGTAATGTTAGTAGATTTTTTTTAACATTAGGTTTTAACATTTTTTTATAATTTGATATTTTTATAATTTATATTTTTGTAATTTATATTTTTCTTATATTTTAAGTTATGTAAGTAATATATAAGTTGTTAGAGAAATGTTTTGGAAACATTATAGAATCAAAATTGAACACTCCTAGAACATTGACTTATTAGCTATATAATGAAACTTTTTTTTCCATTCTTTGTTGGTGCCGTGGAGATTTTGCTGTGTTGTAAATGTTTCCAAGAACAGTTTCAGGATTTCTGTATTTGTCCCGTAACGTGACAAACGCACAATCCGCGTAAAGCCTATTTACACAGCAAAGCCACGCCAGCCGTTCAGATTGTAAAGTCGAGGGAGAGAGAGAGTCGCGGCAGACTGTTTCCTACAACCGTTAGCATAAGTTTACCCATTTCCTCCGCTCACAATAATTATTTATCACAAACCCAAGCGATCGCACTGGCAGTAGAAGAGACAGAACCGTAACCTTGCTTAAGGGCTGATAGTGCAGCCAGACGTTCTTTGTGCCGGTTCTGGAAGAGGAAAAGGGAAAGTTAGCCGCAGAATGATGCTGATTGTGAAGTTTTACAGATAATTTACAGTGTTTTATTGCCCCGTGTTCAGCACTTAATAGTCGTATTAATTAAAGCTGAAATGACTTTGAACCTGTAATGAGTTTGATGTTTAATCGGTTGAGTAGTTGTGTTCACTGATTCACTTCTTTGAATTGTGAAGAGTGTGTGTGTGGGTTTGTGTAAAGGTGTGTGTGCGCTTGTCTAAATGTGTGTGTGTGTTTGTGTAAAGGTGTGTGTGCGCGTGCGTTTGTGTAAAAGGTGTGTGTGTGTGTGAGTAAAAGGTGTGTGTTTATATAACACACAGTCCTTTTACTTACATATGCACATTTATCTGTAAACATATTTGGCCTTTTTATGCTGTTTTGTTTATATTAAATTTGCAGGCAAATTTTGCAAAAAGGCAATTGTAATACTTTACAAATTTTAAGTGATAATATTAATAACAATAACAATAATGATTATGCCACCATGTTGCATCTCGATCACATATCTGTGTTTGTTTGTGTGTGTGTGTGTGTGCGTGCTGCAGTTCTGCATGTGTGTGTGTGTGTGTGTGTGTGTTTGTTTATATGTGTGTGTTGCAGTTCTGCATGTGTGTGTGTGGTTCTCCTGCGTTCCGCACGGCCCGTTATCATCAGCTCCTGTTGTACAGATGCGGCTGCAGATGGGACTCCTGTACCTGCCTGCATAGCTAATGAATCCGAATGGCATTCCTCCTTATAAAGCATAAATATGTAATTTGTTCAGCTGTTGTAATGAAATATGTATGTGTGAAACAGCGATTGTTTGGGTCATTAACAGCATGCCACAGCGTATTAGGAACTTAGTGCTCAAGAACAACAGGAAAAATAATTGTGCTCAATAAAAATAACAGGAATGATGAAAAATTCATCAGAGAGAATTAGGAGGGAAGACAGACTGTCAGGCTTAGAGAATTCTGAGTGATCCGAGGGCATGTAGAGGAACGGAGAAAGAGAGATCTCTCGATCGGATGCTGTTACAGCTATCTTGAGAGAGAGAGAGAGAGAGAGAGAGAGTCGTGTCTGGCACAAACGGAACGTGACACTGTTGTTTTCTGTGGAACCGGACCAACTTGTGACTCTATCGTTCGGTGTTCACTGCGTTCTGTTAAATTGGTAACAGTTCAGGAAGTTTGTAGTGTGTTACGCTGCATCTGTGTTTGTTGTGATCTGAAATGAAATAGCAGACCAATCGGTTAAGCAGTCAGGCAGTATTACGCAGGTTGCCCTTTTTGCCTCCTTTGGGGCAAAAGGGCAGTGTTAACTTTCTTGGCCAGGGGAAAAACAGAGCTGACCTCTATACACACTACCAACATGCAGTAGAAACTACAACGGCTGGGAAAGGTGGTTTCATAAGCGTCTCTTTTAATAGCCTCGGTCCTGTCGCGAGGCCGTTCTGAAAGATAATCAGTTTGACCCGGCCCCTGCGGTTGGTGGAAGGGATCTATGGCAGGGTTAATTCCATCAGGCACAGGGCTCTGGGAACAGAACATACCAGCATGATCCTCTTTCATATAAATCACTGATGCCTGGGGAGCCAGGAGACATGATGCGATTAGCCCCTGCACCTCTTAGCGCTGAAGCCACGCCCCCCAACAACAAAACAAAAACAATAAAAAGAACTCGCCCAGTTCCGCTAGCGACGCTATTATCGCCTGCCCACTTGGCGTCTTTTGTTTGGGTCACCTGATCGGGTTCGATCCACAAACGGGCCTTTATGGACCAAAAAGTTGCAGAGATTAGGATAATGAAGATTGTGAATCAAATTTAGCTGCTATAAGATGTAATTAGACTTGTTGAATTCCAGTCGTTTTGCAGGTTAGATGGTATCAAACCTTTGGAAAGTGGGCTTTTTAGAAACCCTTGCGAACGCACGATTGTCAATTTGCCATGTGCTTGGAGAATTGCTTCCTCTCTTCTCTCCAAACTAAACCCTGAGGTGTGTTTTTATTGTAGCATTTCCAATATTTACAGCTGGATATTGGCCATAGTGAAGCTATTCTAAAATTTGCTGAATCGCAGAGCTTGATTTATTTTGCATCGGTTTTGCTTTGTGGACAAAATCGTTTTCTTGAAAGCGGTTTACCTGCAGTGAACGTTGGCCAGATCATTTTCGTTTGGTGTAATTAAAACGCACTTATAAACAAAACGTACCACAAGCCCTCTGATGATTATTGTTCAGCTAAAAGCTAATCGACACCGTCGTTCCAGTAAAACCTTAATGTGTTGATGAGATTGTGTGCAGCCACTTCGTATCACAGCGCAGCGAGAACTTTAGCCCAGAGGCAAATATTTGTTGTATTCGTGCATGAAGTGCTGAACTGCGCTAAGCCAGGGCAGGTCAGCACAGTCTGGCGTGTGCGAGAGACACAGAGACTAATGCTAAAAATCTCCTGACGCTGTTTCAAAGCCACCTGTTAGCATGTTTGTTTTGACTGCGTTTGTGTTAGCGGTTTCTGTTTTGGTTTTCAAGTGCAGTTTTACGAGTGCGGATTGCGCCTCTTGTCTCCTGCCAGTGTGGCAGTTGTCCGTCCCGGAGTCACCCCCCCCCCCCCNGAGAGGGACTAAGTGTGTTAGTGCCACCGTTGGGTAGAGCCAGCCAAAAGAGGGATCCTGCCTGCCGGACACAGCACAGTTAATGTTTTTTCCTGGCCCGCTTTCAAACTTCCCCCTTAACTCGCTGTACCAGCCAGCGCTCTGCAAAAAACCAGCCCTTCTTCATCTGTTTTTACTCAAAAGCTGTCCCATTCTCCTCTCTCCCTGCTTTTTTGGGAAGGATTAGAAAAAATATTTTCAAAAACGAAGAAAATAAAGCATTTAAAGAAAAAAAGAACATCAGGTTCGATCCTTTTTGGCAGACTTTCCCCCCAGCCGCCATTTTAAGATTGGAGTAAGAGAGACACAGAGAGGGAGGGTGGGAGAACGAGAGAAAGTCGCTTCCAGCCCTCCTTACATGGCGGACGAATTTGCTCTGCTTCCTGACCAATGGGAGGATGGTCTTGATCATGTGATGTGCCACGATAGCAGGGAGAGAGAGAGAGATCTACCACTTTGGCTCTGTCCTGTTTATCTCCCCTCCTTTCTCACTCCTTCTCTCTCTCTCTCTCTCTCTCTTTCTCTTAAATACACTAAACTCCCTCATTACTCTTGTCACAATGCAATTAGATAGGCTGGTTTTTGCCCGGCGGTTGTTAGCGATCCATCCCATGAGGCTAGCAAAATTTCGTCCTGTGTTGGGATCGGGTGGAAAAGTTTTGTGCAGTCACGCAGCTCATGCGCGCTGCGTTCTTCATGTTGCATGGATTTCCCTTCCTGGCTTGTGTCCAAAAAGCAAGGGATGGGGCTGAAGTCAGAGAGAGAGAGAGAGAGAGAGACAAACAGAGATTAAGAGAGACTAATTCTAGAAGCTTTGAGTCTGTATTTTGGTTTATTTATGTTATGCATTTTATGTCCCCAGCTAATTTCAAGACGTTTTTGCACCATTTCAAGCAAAATGTTAACAGTGCTGCAAGTTTCTTCAAAAACCAGACGCGTTTGGAAAAACTTCCACCTCAGAACCTTGTTAGTACTGCGAGTTGAATGCACAGAAAACTCTTTGCTTCCTCCGTCTGTATTTCTTCTTTTATTTCTTCCTCTTTGTTTCCCTGCCAGGCCCCGTCACCAGGATGCCTACAGAATTGTTGAGGAAACAAATTGGCTCAGTCTTTAGCTGGGAGGTGGAGATAACAGAGGGTTAAAAAGTCAGACGGGGCGCTCCGCCGTTCCCTGAAAAAAAAAGGAAAGCGATATGCCGGGCCTGCAGATGTTTCGCTTCGGTATCTGATCATCTCGAGTCCAATTTGCTTTAATCTCTCTCTAATGTTGAATGAAGTATTGTGTGGTGAAAAGGCATTAGGATTGATTTTTAATGGAGCTCAGAAGTGGATTGAAGTCTGTTCTGTTTCCTCCGCACTGAAGCTTCTTATCAATTTCGGTTGCTCTCATCTACTCCCAGGTTATACTTCTGCCTGGACCGTCCGTGAATCTGATGTTTGGTATTGTTGCTGTAATGAACCAGCTTTAGCAAACCGCTAGTTTTCTTTCAGCTAAGAATGCTACAAAGGATCGTGCACCCTCATCGTTGCTTTTGTTTGTTTGTTGATACGTTGCCAGGCTAAAACAACAGCAATTTTTTTGCAGCTCTGCATTTGGTTTCCAGGCAACGACATGCGTTGGTGTTTTTTACGTTTGTCTACAAATTAAGCGACGTTAACATCAGATTGTAACTCCATGTTCTGCATTTTATTCATTAGTAAAAGGCTTTTGACCAATTTTTGCTTTTTGACACCAGTATGCGATGCTTGATTACAAACACAAACCGGGATCTTTTCCAAACAGTCACTTTTCTGTCATTTTTTAGTTTTTTTGATAGCAAATAGGAAGTGAGTAGATTACAAATCTGATGCTACAGATGAGATTTTGCCGCCATTCCCAGACTCTTCCGTCCCATCCCACATTTACCGTGCTTAACGTTTATAAGAAAAGCTTAACCAATATGATCTCCCATGATCCTCTCTGATAGATAATCGCCCTAAAGCTACGGCTCGGCCCCCCCGTCCCCCTGTAGACTCCAACCCTCTCCACAATCCTGCTCAGGTCTGATAGCAGCTAGCAGACGATCATCTGCTTTGATCTGTCCGCTTTACCTCAGAGCTTACGGCTGGACTCTTGAGTACAGCTAGCGCTTTAACCATTTTAAGCGGCTTATAAAGGCACTCATTAATATGCCACTCATCATAACCGCTGATTAATATGATAAACTCATGGGATGGATGGATAAGCCATTGACCAGCAGCTCTGGTGATGAGTTCATCTGACTGCGCTCTTGGATATTAGTTGGAGATCTGATGGGAGTTTATGACCGTAGCTAATGACCTACAGTAGATGCCTTGTTTATGTTTTCAATAGGTGGTTTTCTGGTCGAATGCAGGCAAAAACGACAGTATGTCTTTCCCTGCAAACTTGATATCGACTCAGATTAAGTGTCATCTGTTCTGAGAATTAATGTTAGGACATAAACGTTCGGTTTTTGTCAGATATTTTGTTTATTATTCACCCCCCCAGGAAACACTTTTTGTGACCGCTCTGTTTGAATGTGTGCACATAACTCCCTTTGCGTGTTTGTTTATTGAATAATTTGGCTAATTTGATGTTTTCAGCTAGCAGTAAGTGGGTCGTGCTCTCAGCTCCATTTAACACACTTATGTTTTAATCTCTCTGTGCGAAATTCCGATTTCCTTTTGAAATTAGCACAGATCATGTGAAAAAAGTCTGCAGATTCCATCTAGTGCTGCACACACCGCGGTTCTGCCCACATGTTTCTTTCCTCTCGTTTCACATCTGGACTGTTCCATTCTCAGCCTGTATTCCCACGCAAAATGTGGTTCCCAGGACCGAGGGCGAGGAAGGAGAGAGAGAGAGAGAGCTGTGGTCCAAACATGCCCAAACTCTTGATTTTAAAGCCAGAGTTTCTGTAGAACAGAAGGCAGGTCCAGTCGGCCCAAACGCGAACATGCGGCCCATGTGCGCGGGTGGCTTGTGTTACTGTCATCCCGCAGTTCCGTTCGTAACCATGTCTAATAGCAAAACGGTGGCTGGTGAAACCACAGAGTTTTTGGCAAGCGCTGTAGCCGTCCTCCCTAAAAACCAAGACAAACAGAACAGGGGGCTTTTTTCATGCTTCCCACCGCAGTGTTCACGATACGATCTCTGCTAACAGGAACGTTCTCAGAACATTTGCTAAGTTCTCTTATCAGCAACGTTCTTGCAGTAATGTTAATGTTATAAGTTGTTGGGGGAAAGAGTTTGAAGGAAAGTTGCAAGATAAAAAAAGTTTGCATATTGTTTTTTATATCCAAGCAATAACGTGAATACAATGTCTAAAAAAAACTGGATGTTTTTGTCTACTATGGAAATGTCAGGGAAATGTTCTTATGCCCTTAAATTGTTCGCTGGGATGCGATGAGAAAAGCGTTTTCTAAAGATGTGTAGTATTTGAGAATGCTGTTAGCAACATCACAAAAAGTGTGTGCGTGTGTGTGTGTATATATATATATATATATATAGACTATATAGACACCCGTTGCATCCTAAAAAGTTGAAGCAGAGCATAAGTGGAGTAATGACTGAGGAAAACCATTATTGGGTGCAAATGAGAGGGAGGGCTGGACCCAATTATGGATGTAGGTGCTGCGTATTTGCTGATTTATTTGTGGAGTGGCAGACAGGGTAATGACTGCAGTGAGGCCCGGTCTCTTCAATACCATAATGATCTGTCACAGACATCCCTGAGCCTCCTTATCACTGACCGAATGCATCCTTAACCATTAAACCAGCTACACATGCGGGTCAGAGGCTTAAACCACCCGCACACCCCTAAACCTTTTTCATCAGATTTACCCCGAGAGGTTTTGTAGAACTTGCTTCTTAGACATGCAGGAGAACCAAAATCTGTTAGATCTGTTGGTGTTAGATCTCACAACTGTGCTCAGATTTCAGAAGAGAGTTCAGTGTTTTTCTCATGTGTTTCTCAAACTCTAGGAAACACTCTAGGAGACATAGTGAAGCATAACTGAGAACTTGATTATGTCTCCTGAGCAACAAGTCCAAGTTATATTATAATTGACTTCTATACTTGAGTTTACACACACTCACTCACTCACTCACTCACTACACACACACACACACACACACTCACTCACTCACTCGTTACACACACACACACTCACCACACACACACACCCTCACACTTACTCACAGCACACACACACACACACACTCACCACACACACACACCCTCACACTTACTCACAGCACACACACACACACACTACTAACCCTACTAAACCAACCACAGCTTGACCTCCCGTGTGTCTTATGAATATGGCTCTCATTCATGAGGGATTAGGGAGTGTTGAGGAGAAAGTTTTGCGGCCAGATCGGAGCCGGCCCGGCATTCCGCTTTATTCCCGCCGACTTTTACTATTGTCGTTTTTCCTTTCCGAACATAGCTGAATAATGAGCGATCTGTAAAACTGCTGCTAGGAATTAAAGCCCTTTGCATAAATGAGAAACACATGTACACGCTTGTCGGTTACACCGGCCCCCTGATTCGCAGTAAAAGGGGCACGTTTCTGTATAATGGCAATGATAGCGTGTATTTATCTTGGGTTTGGGTGAAGCCTGAGCGCTGTACCTCTGTGTTTCAGCATCGTTTTGATTTTGTCCTCTTTTTTTTTCCCTCTGATTATTCAGTTTTCGAGCCAAACCACAGATTCTCAAACCCTCCACTCTAATTCATTTAGCTCTGGCCTGCAGAGAGAGAACACAGAGAAAAGAAGGGAGTCTGTAGATGAGAACGGAGAGAGAGAGAGATAGAGAGAGAGAGATTCACGCAGGATTAGATGTGCTGGTGGTGTGTTTATAAATGCTGTGTTCTGTGAGGCCTGCGGTCAGGACAGCACTGTATGCTTAAGGGGAATGTAACTGCTTTCTTAAACAAAAACAGTAAGGAGAGAGAGAGAGACAGAGAGAGTTAGTTCTTCACCAGTCAGACCCTTTAGGTTGCAAGAATGTTTCCACAACGTTTCTGTTAAGTAACAAAAAGATTTAATGTTATTTCAAAGTTGTTCTGCAGCAAAGTTTAAAACATCCAGTTTTGTTTTTTGTTAACATTATTGTTTGGTTATAATATAATTTAGACTAACTTTTTTAAAACACTAACAATTTAAGAATGTTTTTGAAATGATATAAAATGTTTCTATATATATAGAAATTTGATATAAGTTCTAACGTTGAGAGAACGTTTTGGAACATTCCCTGTTAGCTAGGTACAGCTGCAGCAGACCGTTTTGTTTTTGCTTTATTAGTTCCCTGTTAGTTCTTGGTAGGTTCAGATAAAATGAAACAGTAAAAGTTAAAAAGACGTTTGTTTAAACTTAGCAACAGCTCAAATAACTTTATGGTCTGAAACGTGGAATTGAACTGAAATGTTGTGTCGTTGGATTAACGTTTAATTTAGTTTGGTAGTTAATTTTAATCGTTTTTCCTTAATTTAAGATGTATTTGTGTCTCAGGATTATGGTTTATATGTTGGACCCATGGCATAGCAGTT